>LNAC01000018.1:4276829-4343305 GCA_002007465.1 Ailurus styani | reverse complement strand
GTCATCCTGGGGTCTGGGTGGGAGGGACCTGAGACCTGCGTGGGAGACGCCCGGGCGTTTCACCTCTGTAGGACTTGGAGTCACAGTGCAGGAGATCTGACACCCAGAACTGCCTTGACCTTCCTTCTGCTGGGACCACCTGCCCAGCAGTCAGGCGCCAGTGGCGGACTGCGCAGCTGCGGGAGGGAGACGAGACGCCCCGCCCCGGCCCCGCCCCTCGGGTCCTGCGGGCAGTACTCACTAGACTCCGGTGTAGCCCGGTGCGCAGAGGCACTGGCCGGTGCGGGGGTCGCAGCTGGCTCCGTGGCGGCACTGGCACGGCAGCTGGCAGCCTTTGCCGTGGGTGCCGGGCGCACAGAGCTCCTCACAGCGCCAGCCGCGGAAGCCGGCGGCACACACGCAGGCCCCGGTGATGGGGTTGCACAGGGCTCCATTCTGGCACTGGCACCGGTTGCTGCAGTGGGGGCCCCAGTGGTCGCTGTCACAGCCTGCAAGAGAGGAGCCGGTCAGGGCTGAGGGAGACCCCTGAGGGGCTCTTCCTTGGGATGGGGACCAGCACCGATGCTCCCAACGGCCTTCCTCTCTCTTTGCACTGCTCTCCCCTGGGGAGGAGGTGGCCAGGGCCATTTGGGTAGAAGCTTTGGCACCTCACACCTCCACCGGCTCTTTGCTAAGCGACTCCAATAATTATACAAGCTAAGAAGACTGCTCTTCAAGGCATCTCCTGGTCAGTGCCATCCCCTTCCAACCAGTGCTTCCCTCCCCCGTACTGAAATTCTGGAACCATAAACTGTTTACCTCCCTCTGGCTTTGCTAAATTCTTCTTGGTTGGCTGTCTCTTTCTCTCAGCCAGGCTGTTTCTCTCTTGGTTTGCCAGCCCTCTCTTCTGTGACCCTACTCACCGCCGCCCACCCTCCAACTTCTTGGTGACTCCACAGCCTGGCCCAGTCCCCATCTCTCTCTTTCCTGCCTCTTTCCCTCTCTTCCCGAAACTCATTACTTTTCTCACCTCCTGCCCCTCAGTCTTGGTGAACCTGTCTTCTACCTTCCTGCGCTTCCCCTGGCTGGCTCTATCTCCCAGTCACCCTTCTCATTTCTCAGCTGCTTCTCCCTTTCAGTAATGCCTCCCACCCCCTTCCCGGGTTGCTTCATCTTCAGTCCAATTTCTTTACTTTCCAAGTAGCCAACTTAAGAAGGAGCAGGAAAAAGTAATGTTTCCCTGGGAGGGGACAGAGAACCTTTAAGATCTTTATATGTAATTAAATGTTTCAGAGAGCACTATCTGAGCCAGCTTTGCAGAAATTTCCATGGCTGTGAAAAGGGCCTCAGTGGCAGAGCCCCAGGTAGGTCACCCAACCTGCAGACACCTCCCTCTTTGACCCTCATCTGGTGCATACAGGACACATAGTAACAAGATGTCCTCAAACCATAGCCTCAGCCACTTGAATCCTGGAGTATGGTGGATGTGGAATTCAAGCATGGACACGGACAGACACAAATAAAGTTCTAGGGGAAGTTTAATGGAAAGATTGCTCCCAGCTAAGGAAACCAGGCAAGACTTCCTGAAGAGAGGGCATCTGAAGTGGGCTGTCTCACTTGTCTGCCTATGAGAGTGAGACCAACTGTCCTGATTTCAGCACTGAAATCCTACATTCTGAGAAATCCCTTAGTCTTGGGCAAACTGGAATGGCTAGACATCTTACCTCCTGAAGAAGAGGAGATGAGCCACTGACCTTTGTGCTCCAGTGATTTTAGGGTTTAGACACCCAGAGAGGATGGAGGCAGGTGAGATATTGGAGAAGGTGTCACTGGGCAGGCTCGGTATGAACAAAGAGACAGGGGCACTTGAGGGTTGGGCAGGGTACAAGAACACAAGGTTCTAGTGAGGCCAGTGAGTACAAGGGATCTTGGGGACTAAGGCGTTGATGGAGGAATCACTCCATCAGCCCCACAAATTCCCCTGCATGTACCTGCCACTCGCTGATCAAGGTCAAGTGGTCAGTATCATGGAGCCTAACTATCATCCTTTCGTAGATGGAACCTGCCTAGGCCCAAATCCCAATTACCCTATCTTGCTTTATTCCTTCTTCATCTGTGCCCTAAATATCCACATATACAAAGTGAGCTGTTGGATTATGAGTAAGTCTCACCCTGCATTTTCTACCTGTACTACAGTGAGTGAAGCAAAATCAACTCCTGTAGCCAAAAGCAATCTTAAGAAATAAGAAAGAAGCTGGAGGTATCAGCCTTCCTGATTTCAAACTGTATTACAAAGCTATAGTAATCAAAACAATACGATATTGGCATAAAACAGACACATGGATAAACAGAACAGAGAGCCCAGAAAAAAACCCATGCATATATGGTCAATTAATTTATGACAAAAGAGCCAAGAATATACAGTGGGGAAAGGACAGTCTCTTCAATAAACAGTGTCAGGAAAACTGGACAGCCACTCACAAAAGAATGAAACTTGACCACTATCTTATATCATACACAAACATTAACTCAAAATGGAGTTAAGACCAAAGTGTAAGACCCCAAACCACAGAACTCCTAGAAGAAAACATAGGTGGTAAGCTCTTGACATAGGTCTTGTGATGATTTTCTGGATTTGACACTAAAAGCAAAGGCAACAAAAGCAAAAATAAGCAAGTGGGACTATATCAAACTAGAAAGCTTCTGCATAGTAAAGGAAACCGTCAACAAAATGAAGAGGTAGCCTACTGAATGGGAGAAAACATTTCCAAATCACGTAACTGACAAGGGGTTAATATTCAAAATATATAAAGAACTCCAACAACTCAATAGCAAAAAACCAAGCAATCCAATTTAAAAAATGGGCGGAGGGTCTGAACAGACATTCTTATAAAGAAGACATATAGATGGCCAAAAGGTACATGAAAAGCCATTCTACATCACTAATCATCAGGGAAATGCAAATCAAAACCACAATGAGATATCCCCTCACATCTGTTAGAATGGCTAGTTCCAAAGGACAAGAAATGACAAATGTTGGCAAAGATGTGGAGGAAAGGGAACCCTCCCCTCATTCATTGTCAGTGGGAATGTAAATTGGTACAGTCACTACAGAAAACAGTATGGAGGCTCCTCAAAAAATTAAAAATTATCATATGATCTAGTAATTCCACCTCTGTGTATTTATTCAAAGAAAATGAAAACACTAACACGAAAAGATATCTACACCCTCATGTTCACTGCAGCACTGTTTATAATAGCCAAGACAGGGAAGCAACCTAAGTGTCCACTGATGGATGAATGGATAAAGAAGATGTGGTGTGTGCGTGTGTGTGCGTGTGTATAATTCAGCCACAAAAGAAGGAAATCCTGTCATTTGTGACAACACGGATGGAATTTGAGAGCATTAAGCTAAATGAAATGAGTCAGACAGAGAAAGACAAATACCAGATTCACTTATGTGGAATCTAAAAAACAAAGAAACAGACAAGAACCAGATTCACAGATGCACAGAACAGTTTGGTGGTTAGCAGAGGTGGGGCGCAGGAAGTGGGTGAAATGGTTGAAGGCGGTCAGAAGGTACAAAGTTCTAGTTACAAAATAAATAAGCCATGGGGATGTAATGTGCAGCATGCTGACTCTAGCTACTAAATCTGTAATAATTAATAATACACAAAAATTGCTAAGAGGAGATCTTAAAGTTTCTCATCACACACACAAAAAATGTGTAACTATGCATGGTGACAGATGTTAATTAGACTTCTGGTGATCATTTCATAATATACACAAATGTGGAATCAATATGTTACATACCTGAAACTAATATATCAGTTATATCTCAATTAAAAAAAATCAAGTCCAGTTACAGTTACAACCTCCATCCACACTGGAAGAAGTTCACGGGACTGAGAGTGACAGTGTACCCAGCAGTCGGCATCCCCCACCTCACCTACTCTCTGGGACAGATATCAGCAAGCAGAAAGTCTAGCCGAATTGCCTACTATACCATTTCTCTATCTCTTTTTGTTGTCAAGCACACATAGTTGAATTCCCATAAATTTAATGTATAGATGATGTGACTCCATTGTAATGATAATGACAACCACATTTTAAATGCTCACTTGTGACATTAAAACCCTCTAAGTCAGGTTTTATTATTCTCCATTTTACAGATGGGGAAATAAAGGGTCAGAGAGGTTAAGTGACGGCCCAAGGTTAGAGTGAAGGGCGGGCTCAGGTCTGGCTCCAGCCATCTCCACTGCCGGTAAATGGGACACTTTGTGAAAGGTGATTCTGAGGACAGAAACTCTGAGGTACCACTGGGCAGAGGGGAGCAGCTGCAAAACGCGAGTGCAGAGATACCACATAGGCGAGCCACTCCTCTCTGTTCATCCCTGGGGACAACCTCAGGATCCAGGGAAACCCCAGTTTCCCTTCATTGTTAGGGCCATAGTTACTGGTCTCAGACCTTGACTCTGAAGGAAACTGTTAGGGTCCAAAGCCAGTTTGCCCTTGGTGCACCCCAGGGCTACACTCTGCTTACTGGAGGTGACCTCCAGTCTCTGCAGCATGGCCAAACCCCCAAACTGCAAGGTGTACTGTCTCATGGGGATGGAGATGCTAAGGCAGCACTGAAGGTACACTGCAGACGTGCTATAGGAGGGATTGTTCCGGACAACACAGACGGCCATGGATGGGTTTGAGTCCAGACTGGGGGGTTAGAGAATAAGTCCTTAAAGAAGAGACCGGAGGGAGGGGTGAACATGGGGAATGATCTACTCTCTCTATATATTCCTAAGCAAAGGAACTGATAACGTGTGAAAGCTTGGAGCTGGGAAAAAGCAAGACACGGGAGAAAATTTAAAAAGATGTGTGTGTCTTGAAGGGAAAGCAACGTACAGGTGACATAGCTTCCTGGGCAGGGGCCAAGGTCCCGGGGCTTTGTGAGTTGTGTTCAGGGTGCTGACTTCCTGCAGGGGCAGCCCAGAAGCTCTGGATGTGCTCCCGGCATGGGACAGACAGGATGAGGTGTGGCCGAAGAAAGACTGTGCTGGTGAGAACAGACCTGTGAGCAGGAGAGACGGAGCAACGGTGGGGTCAGGGGGACCGGCTGGTGTGGTAGCAGAGATGGTGGTGGCCTTGACTAGGGGAGTAGCACTGGGAATGGAGGGAAGGGGACAGATTCCAGCTGTATTTATGAGGTATAAGCAGCAAGGACTTGGTGACCGATGGGGTACTGGGGGGAGGAAGAGGAGGGAGGAAGGATGTCAGCCCAGCTCCGGGTTGGGCTACTGGGTGGATACTGGTGCCACTGACCTGAACTCTTTAGGGGTAACACAAGGGGAAGAGCCACGACGTTGGGGGAAAGAGAATGATGTTAATTTTGGTCACGGAGTCGGAGGTGCCTGAAGGGCATCTGGGAAGGCATTCAAAGCCATTCACTTACCACTAACTGATGCACTAACGCTCAGGGGCTTTCGTTCTTCTACTTGTCCATTCAACACACTTTGCCCAAACACCACCTACTGCCAGAAAGTGTCCTGCCCTCTTGGAACGTACGGTCTGGTGGGGACAGAGACCCTGGGGCGGCATATATGGCACCCAGTGAAATGCAGCAGTAAGGACATTTCGGGGCATCAGAGAAGCACAGGTAAACACAATTCCACGAAGCCTGACAATCTGGGTTCCCAGTGTGAGTGTGCATGTATACACACATGTGTAAATCTGTGTCTGTGTGTATGTTTTACGGGAGCTCCTAAAAACACACAGAAAGAGCTTCATGTCACAGTTGGAAACCATGGAAACAAACAGAAAACATTTCTGGACTAAAAAAAAAGCAAAGCATTTGCTCTATTAACAGAGCCATTAATACAGGGTCAAATAGCCCCGCAAATCCAAGTTGACAGGAAGAGGCTACATTCAATTTAGAATATTCTGATTAAGGAAGCAGGGAAGTGTGTAATCTGTTCCATATAAATTTCCCCTCAGAGTGATTAAATGAAAAGAAATGTTAGGGTTCACAGGGATAAGCTTCAGTTATCTAGAAAATCCACTTAAAAACACCTCAACAATGACAGAGAAATGAGGCAGAGCTGCAGTGAGTCAATTATCTTTCCTGGTGAAGGTGAATAAAAACTCTGGTCATTAAAATTACAAGAGGACTTCGCATTCCTTCGCAGATACTCACAAACTCTTTCCAAACTGGCCTTGGAATGTCACCCCCTCATCCACTTTTTGTCTGTCACAGATGTTTCTTTCTCATTATTTTCGGCTTTGGCTGATGTTTCAAGTGGATATATCTTCTCTGGGCAGCTCGTGTGTGGCCTGGCTTGCTCTGTTCCTCCAGGCTGGCCAACTCACCCCCTTTTCCCCGCCAGGGCCTCTCCCCACTGACCTCTTTTAGACTTCAGGATCCAGGGCTAATGTGTTGCCGGCTCATTTAATTCCTACAACAGCCCATTTGCAAGGGATGCTATTATGATCTCTGTTCTGTAGATTGGGAAACGGAGGCCCAGAGAGGTGATGTACTTGTCCAAAGTCACACAGCTGGGGAGTGACTGGGCATTTGAGCTTCCTAACCACTGCTGTCCTGCTGAGTGCGGTCCAGTGTTGATGGAAGAGGGGACATGGGATAGTGGCAGCCAGCCCAGGCGTCAAGAGCCAGCTCGGATCGTTCACAAAGAGATGAGAAAGCAGAGGCTCGTTTTTTCACACGTACTTTGATTCAAGGATTGGTGTACATGCGAATGGTGGTCATAGGTCCCAGCTTTTCCATGGCTGGCCCTCATTCTCCTAATTCTATTCTCTCAAGATGCTTTATTTAGAACTTTTTTTATTGTGTAATATATATATCACACACCTTGTGCCATTTTAATCATTTCTAAGCATATGATTCAGTAGCATTAATGACATTCACGGTGTTATGCAACTGTCATCACTATTTCTCAGACTTTTCCATCCCCTCCCCCCCAAACAGAAGCTGTACCCATTAAGTCACAACTCCCTGTTCCCTCCCCCCTCCAGCCTCCGGCGGCCTCCTATCTCCTCTCTGCCTCTGTGACTTTGCCTAGTCTGGATATTTTATATAAGGAGAACCATATATCAGTCTTCTGTGACTGGCTTATTTCAAGTAGCATAATGTTCCAAAGTCCATCCATGTTGTAGCCTGTGTCAGAAGCTCCTTCCTTTTTAAGGCTCAGGGGTATTATTTTACTGTCTAAATATGCCTCATTTTGCTTATCTGTTTCTCTGTCGATGGATGCTTGGGCTATTTCCGCTTTTTGGCTGTTGTGAATAATGCTGTCATAGACACTGAGGTACAATATCTTTTTGAGTCCCCAAAGATCATTTATTAAAGGCACAATGATGTTTTCATGCCTTCATTGACTCTGTTAGGAACAATAAGTTGGCTGACCATTGCTTTCTGTTACTGCTGCTCTCTAAGCAGGGTTTAGGTTCCTTGTGTCCAGTCTCTTCTGTTGGTCTCAGAGAATCTGTGGGTTGCAGCGGGGGGAGCTGGGGTGTGCCCCTTGTTCGTAGCTGCCCTGTCCCCCACATGCACACAGTCTCCCCCTGCGTCTGGCCCAGAGCTGGGCACAGGAAGAGCCGTCAGCCACCCCCACAAGGGTGCCTGGCCAGCACTTTTCCAGTGACCAAAGAGCCTTCTCTTGGCTGCTTGTGAGGATTCATTTCCTCAGATGGTTGTTCTTGGCCTGGCGGCACATTAGTATCACCCTGGGAGGTTTAAAAAAGAACAATCATGCCTGGACATTCTGATTTAATTATTCCGGGGTGGTGGGGGGCCCAAGCCTTCTAAAAGTCCTTTTAAAAAGTGCAGCTGTCAACAACTATCATCCTTCTGGTGACCTGTGTTCTCACTGGTCCTCCCAGAGATGGGCAGGAGGTTGCTGGGCCTGAGATGGGATGGGAGAGATACAAGGTTCTTTCCATTCCACAGATGGGAATCTGGACACTCAGCACAGAGGAGAATTGGCCACTGAAGTGAAGGTCACGTGTTCAGAAATGAACCTGGGATCCACTGACCCTGAGCTGCTCTGGCCTATGCCAGAGCCTGGGCCAAGACCTCCCTACCCCCCCTTTAGCAAGAGTCAGAGCCCCTCCCAGGAGTTGTACCCATGCCCCCACCCACCCCAAGAAGATGGAGGGGGAGCTGTCACATCATGGAATTGCTCTTGAGTTTACAAACCAGCAGCCCAGGGGCAGAGCTGGAGCCGCAGCTGCCTGAAACCATTCCAGCTGATAAATAAAGTGACTTCCCAGTGAGGGAGGCCATTTGTCAACTGACTTGCCCTAATAAAAGCACAGACAAATTCTCAGAGGCTGAGCACCACCGATCTTTTCAGGCCCGAGCTGCAATTCTGAGGGCCTGTTGAGGCTGAGTCAGAGCGAGCGCTGTGCAATCTGGGGCAGGCCCCTCCCTTCTCTGGGCCTGTTTTCTCATCTGTAAAACCACAGCTTTGGACCAGTGGTTTTTGCTTAGAGTAGGTCACCCTCCTCAAGAGAGGATCTGGAAGTGGGGGGAGGGAAGAATTAGGTCGTCACGAGCAATCAGGGGTCGTCCTGCACGATGAAGGGCTATGCTCCCCAATGCCAGTGGTGTTCTCATTCAAGACACCAGTAGGTAAATTCTGGGGTCCCTTCCAGCCTTGATATTATGTGATCTTATGCTCTGCTGCCATTCGAGAAGCAGGCCAGAGGGGACAGGGGTGAGAGGTGTGTCTGCCCTCGTGCAGAGAAGAAAAATTCGAGGTGGTTAACCCAGGCTCTGAGCTGAGCCATCGCTCAGCTCCCTATCTTTCCACCACTTAGATTGTTGGAATTAAATATTAATAGACCGAGGTGCCATAGATTAAAACCCAAATCTCCTGACGCAGTCCCTAAGCCAGAAGATGCTGACAGCACAGGATTATAATGATGTATCATTAGCTCTTAGTGATCTATTTATTACAGTTGTTACTTACTCTGTTATTTAACCACATTATCTATATCTCCCATAAGCCTCTGACAGGAGGCGGGATTCACAGTAGCTGCCCAGGATGCAGAGCGCATCTCCATGTCCTGCTGGTTTCCCAGGGAGCGGAGGGAGAAGCACGCATGTGCAGGAAAACCCCTGCCCCCGGCACGCTCCCGTGGGTCAGCTGCGTCCTCACCTGGGTTACTCACACTGGTTCCTCTTCTGGCCCCATGCCACCTATCCGTCCCTTGCCTTGTTCCAAAGAAGATCTGAAGCAAACCACGTAAGGCGGGATTATTACCCCATTTTCCAACTGAGTAAACTGAGGTTTGGAGACTTTAAATAATAAAGGCTTATCAATTTTGGCACTTATTTCGAGCCAGAAAATTCTTCGTTGTGGGGGCTGTCCTGGGTTTAGCAGCACGCCTGGCTCCCCCCTCCCCCGCCCCCGCCGGTAGCCAGCAGCAAACCCTCCTCAACTGTGGCAACCAAAAATGTCTCCAGATATTGACAAATGTCCCCTTGGGGACAAAATCACTCCTGATGACAAAAGGCAGAGTTGAGAGTCTAAGCCTGCCTTTCTTACTGCTAGGCTTTAGAGGTGATCTCTAAACACATTTTACAGGTCAGAAAACTCTGGGCCAGAGAGGCTGAGTGTCTTGCCTGTGGCCACACAGCTAATACAGTGAAGAGCTAGACTGGAAACCAGCTGGCCATGTTGATCTAGAGCTCTTTGCATACCCCCATATTAGCTTTTGGGAGATGAGTTAGGTTCATTTATCGCTTGTCAAACAGTTGCGTGCCTACTATGTTCTAGATGCTGAGAAGCCCACAGTTTGAGAAACAGACAAGCAGATGGGAAACACGGACGCACTGGAACATGGAGTGACTAGCAGATGCTGGGCGAGCTGTGCGGGGGCAGCTACAATTGGGGACAGTGCCCCCACTGTCAGGGCAGGGGCCAAGAGCCTCAGGAGGGTCTTGAGGTAGCAGCGCAGGAGGAGGGAATGAAGCCAGCAGGTGCATCAAAAAGCTGCAAGCAAACGCGGTCCCTTCAGCCCATCACCTTCCTCATCTCCATCACCATGGCCTCAACCACAGTTCTAGGCACCTAAGTCCGCCTTAACCAGATGTCATCGAGCCATCGAAATATCAGGAGGGGTTGGAGAGACGCAGGAGCTGCATTCTATCAGGGCCCCGTGTCTCGCCGTCGAAAGACGCATCTGGAGGCTCGTGCTGGCCCCTGGCTCCAAGATATTGCCAAGTCTGCCCGCATCCACCATGAGCGCTCCACTCCTCAGGGTGTGCAGGGATCCTCTAGTGAAATGCACATCACCCATGTCTACGTGAGGGGTGTGTGTGTCCGTCCCAACATGAGGCCACTGAGCCATTAATACCCCAGTTGTCTGTTAACATCTGATGGGCAGTTAGCAAACCCGGAAGCCAGATTAGGAAGGGGTGTGTGTGTGTGTGTGTGTGTGTGTGTGTGTGTGTGTGTGTGTGTGTGTGTCTACTTTTGGAGAGAGGAGACGAGAAGGTATAAAAGTCAAATTTATCAGCTTCACAGGGACGGCTCTGGATATAGAATGCCATGATACTGCGTGTGATGAAAAAGAAAACTAGACATTGGGTACTCTGTAGTAACTAATTTGTTCAATTCGAGCCACAACTCCTTAGGGTGGCTATAATTATCCCCATTTTACAGAGGGAGGAAACCAGGTTAGGTGTGGCTAGGGTGACTAGCTCATGACCTCACAGCCAGAGCAATCTCTGGCCGGTTTCTTGAATGGGGACATTTAACGTGAATGCTTTGAACTGCAGAGTATCAGGCGTGATATGCAGTAGAGCTGGAACACGGGAGTTCACTGACACCTGTGCTCTCCGCCTACAGAAGATGATTTTGAGACCCAGAGATAGGAGGGAGCTGTCCAGGTTACCGGTGGGCAAGGGGCAGGAGAGGGTGAGACTCGGGACCCATGTGAGGTCTCTAGGCCACGCTAAGCAGAGAGGCTGGTGCGGAATCCATGGGCTCCCAGCACCACCAGTCGCTTCCCTTCCAGAGCCCACAGAACACATGCACCATCCCGCCCCTCAGTCCTGGGCTGTACCCCTCTCTGGGATAATTGTACCTTGATGACCCCAGCACTTTTGGCTCATACATTTCAGTGATGGGGTCAGCGAGGTGCAGGGTGAGAGGTAAGCTGGGCGCTGTCCCCAAGGGGATCCAGGGGTGGACCAGAACTGTGTCCTCAGCTCTGCTTGAAACTTCCCCCCCACCCCCCCGCCAACCTCCACAGGCTTTTAATGAGGCTCAGCTCCTGGCTGCCTGGTTCCTTCTGATCTGTCTGCATCACTGCCTTTGAAGCTTCCCAGCCCCAAAGACCATTTATCTCCACAATTTGCCTAGAAAGCCTCATAAATCATGTCTGTGCACAAAGGAATTACCTCTTTGGAAGAGCTTTCAAAGGCAGCAGGCAAAGGCACCACGGACCTGCCGGGGGGACCACCGCTTTGGCCCTGCACCCTCCCCAGCGTGGCCCAGCCCTCACCTCGTGTTCAAAGCTCCTGAGCAAACTCTGGGCTGGGGATGGGAGGCGGGCTGTTGGGGATCAAAGGGAATGTGGTGAAGCTCCAGAGGTAGGATGGGAGCCCCAGTTGTGAGCTCTGAGGGAGGAGAACTCACAGCTGGGGTGGGAAAGGACGCATGCAGGAAGGTCACGGGGTCCAAGCTGGTTTCCCATGAGAAGTGAACTCATTCCACACCCTTGTCTACCATTTTCCCATTAATCCACATCATCCCACTTCCTCCAAACAGTGAAGTCTGGTCTGGGGAAAAGAGCGTGTCCCTGCCTGTCACAGCTCTGGGCGAGGGATCACCCTTCCAGGCCTCAGCATCTCCCTTGATGGGATTAGTCCTGATGGGTCGGTGTCGAGCAGTGACCCATGGAGTCCAGAGCGTCCTGTGTGTGGGGTAGGGGTTGAGACCATGCCAGGGGCTTCAGAGCTGCTCTGGGCTTTGCTGGGTTTTCACATAAGGACAAAGGATTAAGCAGCTTGAGGTTGGCATTGGGGGGAGGGGGTTAAGTAAAAATCCAGTTTCCAAAATCTTTTTTGCCTTTCAAAGTCTGTGTTTAATTCCCCTCATGGTCAGAAAGTTATTCTACTGGCCCGAGAAATTTCTTGCCGCCACATAAAGTCATTTCTTTTCCCCTCATCTGCTCACTCACCGAGCAGCGACTTCAGGGCCCAGCACCGCTGTGAATGTTCATGAGGAAGGGACCAAAGCGGGGCTCGAGGTGCCTGTCTTTAAGGAACTTCCTGTCTGGCACTGTGGCCAGATTCCCACGGGAAAGACACAGGAAGCAGGCAGAGAAGTAGTAAAAGCTGGGCAGAAGCCTGGCTCCCTTGCAGGCCCACAAAACACTTCTGAACGAAAGCCTGAGTCCACCTGTTGCCCTATTTGTAACAGAAACCGGGGTCTTTCTCACAAGGTGGGAAGGGGAGGGGTTGTGTCAAAGTTGTTCCACAGGAGCCGGGGAGAGGGAAAACAAGGTCAGGTAGTCTGGGCCGGGGCAGTGGCAGCGGGGAGAGACCTGCTGAAAGGCAGAAGGCGGCCGTGGGCCAGGGGCAGGCCGGGCTGGAACACTTCACCCCTGCCACTCACGCTGGGAGTTACTGCCACACCCCAGAGGCCTGTTGGAAGGCTGTTCTCACCAGCACACTAGCTCTCACACTAGCTCCTCCGGCTGTCCCGCCAGCTCACACTGCGATTGTTCCAGTGAGAAAGATTCACCTCCTAGCCACTTTCCCTTTTGGCAGAGGCAGTACCTAGAGCCCGGTGCTTTGGATTTGCTGGGCTGTCATTTATTGAAAACCAATTCAATATAAGGTCCAGACTGGGTGGGGTTTAAAAAGGCCCTGGTCTGTCCCTAGGGGCCACGGAATGATCAAGGTCAGGTTCATCTGCGTGAGAGCACAGTTGGGAGGCTGGGGGTATGGTGGGATGGGGTTAATCTGCCCAGGAAGGCCTTGTGGCAGAAGCAGGATGTGATTGAGGACCTAGAAGGACAGCAAAGGCAAAGGGAGGGAGACTTCAGGCCAGAGAGCTGTCTAGAAAGGAGGGGTGCATGCTGCCCCAGCAGCAGAGGGCCTGGGAAGCAGGTGGAAGAGTTTGTTTCATTGAAGGAAGGCTGGACCACAGCTTCTCAAACTCTCCCATGGGGAAGAACCAGCTTAGTTAGCTTTGTCTTGTTTGTTTTCCGATCCATCACAGATGCACAGTCGTGACTGAGAGTGACCTGTATGGTACCACGTGACCCTCACCATGAGACTCTGATCTGGGGCTGTGCCGGGGACAGCAGCCGGGGCATCCCCAGTGTGGTGGTGGGGGGGGGCGGCGTGGCTGTCAGAGCAGGGTCCAGACTCCAGTAAGTGCCTAAACCATTACTCTCAACTTCTTACTCAATTACAACTCCTGGGTGCCGCCCGGACCATCACTGGACTAGCACACAGCACAGAGGAGGGAAGAAGAGCAGGGTTATGGCGGTTTTCCTACAGATCCGCCTGTGCAAGGTTTCTGTCCTCTCTGTCTCCTTCGGGAAGTCCTGTGGACTCCAAGGGGCTGCGGTGCTGCTGGAAACACCAAGAACTTGGGAATGATGAAGGTAACCAAGGTGACACTAAGATTACTAACTGGCGGAGCAGGGTCCCCACTGATCAGAACGACCCTGTTCTAGCCAGCGCCTAGCAGCCAAAGGGCAGCGGGCACTGTCACAGCGGGAGCCCTGTCTGAGTGCTCCACAATTACCTCATTTAATCCTCCCAACGACATTACAATCTCCATTTCCAGATGAGGAAACTGAGACAGAGGGGTCGCGCCCTGCATAAGCAGAGTGCCCAGACGTTGCCATAGTCTTATCCATCCCTTTCCAGCCTCCGATCCAGCTGGGACTCACGGACTAAGCAAGTGATAGTCCAGGACTCCCAGCTGAGTTTCTGTGTGGTCTGAGGCGAACTGCATCCCCTCTTTGGACCCCGGTTTCCCCCCCACTGTAAAATAAAGAGGGTGGGACGAGATCATCCCCAAGATGTCTTCCATTTATGACTCCCTGAACCCTCCCTGAGTCACCTGGAGGAACTATAAGAGACAACGGCACAGGTAAGTGGAAAGCAGCGAATCCAAAGGAGAAAGCCCAGGGTTGGATCTCAAGAGCACGTGGATGTGCTCTGAATCTCTGCTCATGGAAGCTCGCCAAATTACACCCACGAATGGAATTTTCACAACGAGGACAACGAATGCAGGTTTGCCTCACTTTATGCAACCGTTCTTCCAAGTCCTTGTGCAATTAAATTGCTATTTGGAATACCGTGTTCATCCGTACACTTTTGACCTTCTAAATGACCTCTATGCTGATAGGTATTCAAAGCAAAGATTGGCAATCCCATTGCTCCGATGGAGAGACTGAAGCCCAGAGCAATGAAGCAGCTTGCCCAAGGCCACAGGTCTAGGGAGCAGGATAGTTAAGACTCCAGGTCTTCCGGCTCTGATCCCATCCCACCATTCTCCCTGGTACCGCTTCCCCAGTGGCGTCATTTAACACAGAGCCTACCTATCCGCAGCAAGCCATAGCTCCCTGATGTTCAGAGTCTCTTGGTATTGATGTCATTTGTGTCATGGTCCATTTGTCCCCGTTACAGGGAGGGACTTTGAGGGCAGCTCCCAGCTGGGCCTGCCAGTCAGAGGACACTCTATCTATCACAGCTGGGCGAGGACCTCTGGTCTCCCTGGAGAGAGGAGGCCTGAGGGCGAGTGACAAATGGCCTTCCCGTCTATTGAGAGTTATTATCAAGGACAGGGACGGGCTGCTCCTGGGGTGTGCTAAGGAGGAAGCCAAGGAAAGACACGTGTGCTGCAGTAGGGGGTCTGCTGAGCTGTCCATTTGTTCCTTCGCTCTGTAAAACTTTATCCAGTGCCTACTATGGGCCAGACACTGGGGATCAAGTGGGGAATAAAACACCCACAGAACCTTCCCAGAGCTAACAGTCCAGCAGAGAGAGACAATAAGCAGATAAAGGCCTCTGCTGTGGCCTCTACTCCAATGGTGCCTCCTCATTGCTAAGTTCTCTCCACAGTCCCCCTGGCTTGCATGCTTGCTTGCTTTTTTTTCTAGAACTTATTTGATCTGATATTATATAATCACTGCATCATATATTTATATTCATCTTTTTTTTAATTATCTGGGACTCCCTTTAGAATGTTGGCTCTGTGAGGGCAGGCCTTTATTTTATTGACTGTTGTATCCCCAGTCCCTAGAACAACGTATGGTCTCTAGTAGATGTTCGATAAATATTTGCTGAACAAGCGAATGGATTACCAAGTAAATATGTAATCAGAAGTCGCAGTAAGGTATGAAGGGTCCAAATCAGGGCTTGATAGTAAACAAGAAACTGCCTTTCAGTTGGGATATCAAGGAGAGCCTTTCTGAGGAGGTGTCATTTAGGTGGGGAGCTGAAGGAAGGGGATGGGAAGGAGGCAGTTGTGGGAAGAGTGGGAGGTTAAAGCCTTCAGGTAAAAGCAAGAGCACGGACAAATGTCCTGAGGTGAGGCAAGGCTGGGCAGAGTCAAGGCACAGATGCAGGACAGCACAGCTGGGACACCGTGAGAGCAATCAGAGAGGGAAAGGGCTCAGCATGAGTCAACAGGGCCAGACCACACGTGGCACGGCAGGGAGCTGGGAATTTGAGAGCAATGGGAAGCTCCTGAAGGGTTCTGTCATGACTCAATGACAGTCATAAAGCAGGACTGCCCTGTGAGCAGGAATCACAAGCCTAGACCCAGAGGGGCATGGTCCCTCATCATCTTCCCGGGTAAGCCAGGGCTGTCCTGGCTTAGAACAGAAGTGGGAGAGGGGGGATGAAAGAAGGGGGAAGAGTTGGTGGCAGGGGAGATTTGCTCACAGCACTGCCTACTACCAAGGCGGGAGACAGCTGGGGAGGGGGATGACCGGGGACGAGAATCGGTTGGAGCAGCTAAGTACACTCTAGCATCCAGGTGATTCCGAAACGTGCTGACAGTTGTCTACAAGCTGAGATCTCATAAATTACACCCCCCTCCCCACCAGGAGAGGCAGAGGCCTTGCTAAGTATAGCTCCCCTTACTGCTATTTATGTCTCTGAGTGCCAAGCAGGGACTCCTAAAGCCCATCTCACCCATCACTAACTGTGGGTGCCATGTTTGCCAGAAGCTGGTGAGGTGACAGGGTGGGACACAGGGCGGGTGGGCCCCCTGTGCAGCGGAGAACCGTGGGGAGGAGCGGAGGAGCCCAGGGCTGCAGGGAAGGACAGAGCCACTCTGGCAGCTGATGTCCCAGACAGTTACCCGCTCAGGGACATGGCTGGCACATGAGCAAACGGGACGGGGTTAATGACCCTTAGGATTTCTGATGACCACAGGCATGGCCCACAGCAGGCGGCGGCAACAAGCTTCATTAAGCAGGACATCACATTCTATGCTTCTGGAACATCCTTTGAGCTCCTCAGGGCTTGGGACTTCAGAGGGAATCTAATGAGCTTAGCTTTAAAAAGTGCTGCAGGCCCTTAGCACCCCTCTTTCTGTCTTTGGGGGCACTCAGCCTCCTCCAGAGTACCTATCCTTGTCCTCCACATGGGAGTCATTCCCTGTGGCCCTGCAGACCCCACAGAGGGGAGGGGCTTCTCCACCTCCCCAAGCCCCCTTATCCATTAAGGCTCAGATTAAATGCTCCTCCCTAGACAAGGTTTCAGGAACCTTCCTGCTCTGCACCTCATTCTAAATTCATTGTGTCTACTGCTTATTTGCCCAACATGGAGATGGATGCTTACTCAATAGGCCCCCGGAACTTTGGAATCACAAAGAGCTGGGTTCAAATCCCACTGTTGCCTCTTATCACCTGTGTGGCATCAGACAAGCTATGTTATCCCTTGAGGCTTAGCTTCCTCACCTCCCCTAGAAAATGAGGTTCATAAATGCCTTAGAGGGCTGTGGTCAGGACATAAGGGACTTTTGTGCCATCCAGTGACTCACAATTAGGAGGTGCTCAGTACTATTGGACAAACTCTTCGAGCAAATGTGGAGATAAATTCTTAAAGTCAGCTATTGAGGCATCGTATTATTTTTTAAGATTTATTTATTTGAGAGAAAGAGAGAGAGCATGATCAGGGAGAGGGAGAGAGAGAATCCCCAGCAGACTCCCCACTGAGCACAGAGCCTGATGTGGGGCTCGATCTCACAACCCAGGAGATCACAACCTGAGCCGAAATCAAGAGTCGGATGCTTAACCAACTAAGCTACACAGACGCCCTGAGGCATCATGTTATGTATAGAGGTAAATTCATTAGGTACCTGAATTATTAGCTGCATTAATAGTGGGTCATCCTTGTTATCACCTGGCTGAAAATTCCTTTGGGGAGGGACTCCATCTGGGTTTCCCCAGAAGCCAACCGGGAGCAGATTCCATGGAGAGGGGAGGGGAGCGCCACCTGTACCTTTGGGAGCCTATGGAGAACAGGGCTTAGAGTGCTTCAGCCAAGGGGCAAGGAAGACAGGGTGTTTATCCATTAACCTCTCAGTCCTGCCCTTCCCTGAGGGCTGTAGGGGTGGGCATTCGCTCTCTGGCAGCCCCTGCTCACGGGGTGTTGTGCCCCCACCAGAGCCCCAGAAGTCTGTCACAGGCAGAGCCTGGTACGTAGAAGTGTGCACTGTGCTGTCTGGGGAATCGTGCACCCGCTGCAGGGACCCGGTCTGTTTTGTTCCCCATGGTGGACGCTGGTGCCGTCTGGTGCACATTGGGCACTCAGTCTTACTCTTTATTGATTCGGTGACTAACTCATCAACAAATTTACCTAAGAAATGGTTGGAGGAGCTGGGGATGAAAAGATGGCCTGGCTCCTGCCTTGGGGTCCTCAGGACCTGGGATGGGGATGGAACAAGGACACATGAAAAAGACAGAGGAGGAGTCTCACTCAAAGTCAAGGAGCTAAGGCCTGGGAGAATGAAGGCACTGCAGATGAGATGCAGAGAGGAGTGGTCTCCAGGGACCGGAGGGCTGTAAGGAGAATGTGGGACTTGCTTCGCCTGGAGGAAGAGTGGACTCAGGCATGAGTGAAAGGAGTAAGGAGACTTGAGAGAACAGCACAGGCAAAGACCTGGAGGCAAGAATGTGGGGAGTGAATGGAGGTGTGTAGGGAGATCACAGGGTAGGAGAGCTAACTGGAGCATCTCTAGTTTCTCTATAACCTTGTCAGGGTTAGAGGTGGGGCTTGGGGACAGAAATTTGGCCTCAAGAGCTCATAAGAGAAGGGACCTCGGGACATGTCTAGGAAGAATTGGTTTTGGGAGCAGCCTCCGGGCCTTGTGTGCCACTGACTGTGTGTAGGAGAGGCTTGTCCAGGACTTCTGGGAGGGCTGGGGTCCCCACCTCCACCCATGTGCCCCGCACATCCCCAGATGGCTCAGTGCACACTTCTACACACCAAAGACTGTAACAAACTCCTGAGACATGCCAGAGGCACAACACACAGCAAGTAGGAGGTGCCAGAGAGCAAATGCCCACCCCAGCAGTCTCAAGTTTCTTTATGTCTGTTCCATGCAGTGCACAACCTGAACATCTGTACCTAGCATCCTTGTCTGGCTGGAATAAGGGGGGGAGAGAGGAATAAGAAGTGCTTCGACACTGAAGAAGAAGGGACACCACCCCAGGCTGGACTGAATGGGACTCCGAGCTCCAAAGCCCAGTAGAGGATGCTATCACTACCAAGAATCAAGTTCCCTAGAAGCTGAAGGACAACAAAAGTGGCTCATTCTGTAGCTCTGTCCCTCTAGGGAGACTAGGAGGCTCCACAGCTGCCCTGATGTCCCTTTACTTCTGTCTGTCTTGATTTCTACCTTTGCTGCCTCTTTCCATACTCTCACCCCTTTTTCCTCTGCCCTACCCATCTTTGTCTCTCATCTCCCTTCCTGTGATGGCCATGACCCAAAGAGTGGGGTTGCAAGGACTAGGTGAGGCTGCCTGAGCCCACGACGTGCCAGGAGAACATGTGGGAGAAGCAGGAGTGGGAGACACGTGGGAGGGCGGTCAGGAAGCCCTCTGAACTGGCTGTTTGAACCAAAGGGGGTCCCAGCGGGCCTCCCCAGTGTGTGTGGGTTTTCTTTTCTTTTTCTTTTAAAACATTTCACTTTCAAAGGAAGCCAGGCCCAAGTGAAGGGATGAGATAAACTCAGGCGTGCAATCAAAATGTCTTTGAACCTAGGCTGAGAGCTCTGTGGTCCTCTCCTGTCCCGGTCAGGGACTGGCAGGGGGCTGAGGAACCCTGACGCCTAATTGGCAGCTAATTGAATGCTGGGAGGGGGAAATGGATTGGGGGCTGAAAGCAAGTTGCTGGGGATTGGGTGAGCAAAGTTCTTTTAAGATCAAAGTAAAAACAGGTCTATTACAGGTTTTCTTGCCTGCATCTAGGCTGTAGGGAGACAGGCTTCTGTTGCTTAATGAGCTCATGGCTCAAGCTGTCTTCAGCTGGGGAGCTTGTGGAGGATTTCAAGGCAAAGTTAACACTGTAGTTAGTTCTAGCTGGCTACCTGTCATCACCCAGGGTCGGGAGAGAGAACTATTTTATTAAAATGAGCAAATAGGAGGCAAGCTCCTCAGCTAAGCTCTCTAGGTTGGGAGTAGGTGTAGGGTCTGGTCACTCACAAAGCGTAGGAGGGCCCCAGACAAGCATTTCTCTTATGGTTTGATGTGGACCAAGAACTTGGAAGGCACTACCATAGAGACCCGGCATGGACCTGAGTTTGGGACTGGGCATTAAGGTCAGGCACAGGAATTCAGAGCCTGGGTGTAGAGGCTAACAGACCTGGATTCAAGTTCTGATTCTGCAGGGGGACGTTGGGCAAGTTACTAAAATGTGCGGTGTCTCAGTTTCCCTCATCTGTAAAATGAAAGTAATAATAGCACCTACCAAGTAGAATAGTTGTACGAATTTAGTGGAATTACATAGGACTTAGCATAATGCCAAGCGCACGATAAACAGACAATAATTGTAGCTGTTATTGATGTGGGAAACAAAGGCAGAAGAACAATTATTAAATTTCCTTACTATCTACAACCCATTGCCAAGTGCTGGAAACAGGCAGAGGGACATTCCCCTAGGGACTCAGCTGCCTTGATGTTAATACTTTGCTAAGGGCAAAAGGCAATCTTAGCCCAACCCCCAGGATCCTGTAAGTCTATTTTAACATACAAAAATTCCTTTGGAAACTTCCTTTACCTCTGCCCTCCAAGATATATGTTGGCAAACGTCCCCCAAGCATATGGCCCAGTGATAGACTTCTGAAGGGTCTCATGACTGAGTTTCTACTAAACAATAATAAATGACCTTTCCTAAGAATAGTTAGCCCCATCAGGATCCTACAAACCGTGTTTTCAAAACACCTGGGAGGCTTCCCCTACCCCTGTCCCCCCACCCAACTTGAAAGCATATAATGGGCCACTCCTTGTGACCCCAGTGCAGCTCTTTCTGGCCACGGGTCCTGTCCCCGTGCTTTAACAAAATCACCTTTTTGGACCCAAGACATCTCAAGAATTCTTTCTTGGCCATCAGCTTCGAACCCTAACATCTTTCCCTACATCAGTTATGATTATGAAGGATCAAGGCTGACTGAACTATTTACAGGCCTCAGAGTTAAGCATTTCATAGATGATTCTCACAGAGTGAAAAGGAAGATGTAATTACAAATTATTAGGATGGCAGACACCTGAGCAATGAACTAGTCCAGTGCTCCCCTTTTGCAGGTGCAGAATCAGAGGCCCCGAAAAGGAAAGTGATTTGGTCAAGGTCACATGGTGAACTAGGAACAATGCTGACCCTACGACAGATCTCCAGAGGCCCAGGGCTACTGCTTCCAGAGCCCTGGAGCTGAATCACAGATGCGAGGCAGCAACGAATTGTGCAAAACACTCCCCTTTGCCTTCTCCCTGCCATTTAAGAGTGGGTTTATGGGGGTTTCCCTTATCTGCCATGTTCTTCTCATGTCTCATGAAGACAAGTTTTCTATCCCCGGGAGTGGCTGAATTGAGGGTGGGGAGATAGAGCTGGCCCAGGATAAGCCATCAGAGCCCAAGAGCTGCCTGTTACCTGCCAAACAGCCCAACAGCACCAGGAGAAAGAAAAACTTCAGGTGGTCACAAATGATGGTAACAAGTGACCACCTTCTAGCATCTTCCTCCATCCCACCTCTGCCTAACTTCCAGAATAATCTTTCTAAATGTCCAATTTAGATCTAAACGTCCAAATGAGGTCACCGCCCTGTGTAGAGCACTTCCATGGCTCCACGTTGACCAGAAGCTCAAGTCCAGATGCATGGGGGCCTGGCATTCAAAGCCCTCCACACACAGGCCCAGTCTTCCCACTGCCCAGGCACCCCTTCTCACTCAAGTTCCCAGTGGAGTCTGCCTTTGTATGCCTCACACTTTGCTGAAGCTATTCCCCTGGCCCCATCACCCAGAGTCCTGCTCCATGTAATCCCATTCTAAATTCCCATAAAGCAGGTCAATTTGATTTCCCTTGTTATCCAGTTATCTTTACTGTACTCAAATTTCTCATATGGAAAACAATGTGTGAGACAAGGAATTGTTCCAGCTAGGATTTCTCTGAT
Organism: Ailurus styani; assembly: GCA_002007465.1. Lineage (NCBI taxonomy): Eukaryota > Metazoa > Chordata > Mammalia > Carnivora > Ailuridae > Ailurus > Ailurus styani. The sequence continues at coordinate 4,321,664 of LNAC01000018.1, read as the reverse complement.
ATTCCCGTGTGCAACAAAAGATCACTTGATATCTTTGAGCTGAGGTAGAGAGCTAAAGAGGCAAATGGACAACCCAAAGACCTATAAATATAAGTATACTAATCCATGTTTCACCCCACAGCAAAGACTGGGATGAACCGACAGGGAAGACAGTGGCCACGCAAGAACTCCAAGTCACCAATGAGACCTTAGGTCAAGACCTCCTTCCTGGGCTTGGCTCCCTACACTGCTAAAGGAGGGGGTTGGAAAGGGAGGGCTCCAGGCACCCTTTCAGTTCTGACCTAACTTTCTGGGTTGAAGGGTCTCCCCCACAATACAGATGACCCCTGAGGAGGGAGGGAGGGAGGGAGGGAAATTCACTCAGGACAGGCACAAAGGGGGCTTCCAATATTTTTGTGACATTTTCTTTCTTTAAAAAGGGTATGAAATAAATACAGTGAATCTTAATATTTTTTCAGTCTGGGTGGTGGGTGTTTTTCATATTATTTGCTCTATTTTTCTCTGTGTCACAAATATTTACCAATTTAAAAAAGAATTCTGTGATCCTCTTCTCAACAGTAACCATCTCTCTCCCTGACTTCCCCCTGACTTTGAGGTATCATCTCGAAGGGCAAACCATGTATCAGTGCATTTCGGAGTGGTGAGATCCCACACTGCACGAGGTATTCAAGCAGAGGTCAGATGGGCTTTACGTATTATCTAAGTCGTTTGTACAGAGAGGGTGAGGGTTGGACTCTGTGACCTCAAAGGACTCTTCTGATTCCCTGGCTTTACAGGGCCAGAGCTGTGGGAACTGAGGCGCTCTCCTTGGTGCTGAATCCCACATGCATAAACTTCTGAACACAGACCATGGAAATCAGAACAATTCCTTCCATTCTTGTCACTCTAAGATACAAATTAATGCTTGAACTTTCAGGACATTCTGGTGACCAAAATGAGAGGGACAAGCTCTTCTTAAAGGGATAGCTAGCATTTGCTTTCCTGAAATTTCTTCTCCCATCCCCACCTTTTGCTAGTATTTGCTTATTCTTTCCCAACCTTACAAGGAAAAACACAGAACTGGGAACCAGACAGTTTGGGATTGAGTTCTAGATCAGCCACTGACAGGCCTGCATGGCTCACAGCAAATCCCTTCATTATAGTGAGCCCCTGATTCTTCATCTGTCAAGTAGAGATAATTGCACCAGGTGACAGAATGCTTGAAAACATGCTTCTGAAAACACTTAAGTGCAACAGAATTATTAATTGGTAATAATATTATGATTCCCACTCCAGTAAATATGAAGTGGAACTATCTCTCAGGGTGGGAAGAAAAGAAGGCAGTGAGTGTGGGGGTTGAGTTAAACTGAGAGAACTCTTAGGAAAGTTTAGACAAAAACTGTCCAGTTGGCTTCCTTTGTGGGTAAATGAAAACCTTTTCAGATGGTGTCTGGTGACATTTGCAAGCATCACAGAATTTCAGAGTGGAGGTGGGGAGTGAAGCATCTCTAAGTGGTGTGGTGTTATTTGGACTCACCGAGCTGAGGGGCCGTCTCATTGGGTAGGGAAATGGGGTCCTCCTGGGACAAGAGAAATAGTTTGAGGGCTGAATGTCAGGGCCCACATTCTGGTCCTGGCTCTCTGACACTAACCTGTTCACACAGTGGATAGCAGCTGGACTCAAGTCCAACTTATCCACTGACTAGCTGTGTGACCTTGGGAAAGTCATTTCACTTCTCCAACTCTGTTTTGTCTGGTGGAAAACAGGTATATTGAAGTCTACCCACAAGGATGGCTATAAGAGTAAAATGATGTCTTGGGTGACAAGGGCTTGCTAACCTAAAGCACTGTATGATGCTTGGTATTTATCCTTTGTGAGCCTCAGTATTCGTCATCTGCAAAATGGAGACAACAAGGCTTGACCTTGTAAGTCGGATAAGGATGAGGCGAGGAATCACACACCTGCACTTATTTTGTTATCATTGTGAGGGGAGGGAAGGGGGAGGCAGGATGGGGCAGAGGAGAGATGCTGAGCTGGAAGTAAGAGACAGGGTTTCTAGTCTCCGCTCTGCCCTATTCAACCACCTGACCTCAGCTTCCACATCTCAACAGTGAAGGATGGGACTCGGTCCCTGCCGGCTAAAATGTACAACATACCCAAACACTGGGCTTCTCCCTGAGTTGTCTAAGCCTACAGAGCTAAAACAACACCGGCCTAGAGCTCTCTGAGGGAAATGAGAAGCAGCCAAGCCAACAGCTTTCTCTTCCATTTCATTCTCTGATTGGAAGGGCCAAGCATCAAAGTCCAGAGAGTAGCTCAGCTTCCCCGCTCTCCTGCACCTGTGGCTAAGCCCCAAAGGGGGCACGATTTATACACAGTGGGCCCCGGAGACTGCAGACAGAGACTGGGTTGTGAATTCTGAATCTTGGTGTTTCACTGAGCTCCCTCGCTCGGGCCCGGCTCCCTCCCTATTGCTGGCATCCTCGACAGGAAAATTAATTGCTGTTGTCATTCTGCTTTTTGTCCCAGTCTATATCCCAGGAATAAGATATCTGAATGACATTAAGTAACCTGTATATAAAAGTCCTTTCTAAAGGCCAGAACAGTAAGCACAGAGAGGTGGGCTCCAGGGATGGGAGAAAGCCAAGGACAGCTCCCCACTGGCAGCCTATCCAGTGTCCAAGAAATTAGAGTCCGTGCATGTGGACACACAATGGGGAAGGGACCTTTGTGCTTTCCCCAGGAAGCAGAGGACGTTGAGCCTACAGATCCAGCTTTATAAGCCAACGCAGGCCCTCAGTCTCCTTCACCCCAGGGGCTGCACTTCAACACACTCCTATTAGCTTGGTTTGAATTCTTTCTCTCTGGGCCCAGTGGCTATCAGTACACCTAATTCGTGTTCTGATTCAGTGCCTTCACACTGCCAACCTGCCTGGGGCTGAGGGGCCCACAGTGTCACCCCTGAGTGAGCTAAGTTGAGGGCTCATAGGTCAGCACAGATGAGTCACCGGGCCCTTCTGCCAGCCCCAGCCACCTCCTCACACTAACAGCAGAATTAACACGTGGCATTATTAGCATGAGAGTTATGCAAAGTTTAGCATCAAGTATTAGCCAAGTCCACACTTGGGACAACCTTAGGAAAATCAAGTCACTCACAGACACATAGGCACAGATGCATATACACACACACACACACACACACACAAAGTGCCCACATGCACCTGGTTCCTGACCCACATGACTTACAGTCTGGTGTATCTCCCTTTTTCTATAGATCAGGATGCTCTTGCTCAGGGAGGGACAGTGACTTGCTCAGGGTAAAAGAGTCACAGGGTCCCTATAAACCAGGTCCCTGGACTCCCAGTCTAGTGCTCTTTCTACTAAATCATGCAACCTCTGTCAAAGAATACTCCCTGTCCCAGAACCCATGAAATAACAAAATCTGCACTCCTGTTCTGGCCTGCCAGGTGAGCTGGGAGGCTAACAAGAAGGACAGCAATGTAACCTGAAGTTCATAAGAGCTTTTCACTCCCGAGTTCTGGGAGAAAATTTCTGGTTCTTTGGAGTCTGTCTACTTATGGTCTTAATTACTTGCGTGTACGAGATCTTGCAATCTGTGCCTGGGGACTCTTTGAATTGCAGATTAATATTCAACTAGCTGGAACGATCTTCACAAGGAGGCTCGTGGTAATTAAGTTGGTTAGAGAACACTTCAAACTAACTTTTTTTATGGCACAGAAGTGCAGTAAATTACCGGTTCCGAAGGAAGGCCGGTCCCTTAACGGTACTTCTTGGGAGGCGTGGGGGGGCCATGCACCTCATTCCGAGAGGAAGGAGTATTCTTGGGGGCCCCTTCTGAGGAGGTAGGGGACTGTAGATTGGAGGGATTGGAAGAAAGGGGCAGAGAAAGGAGGGAAGATGTGGCCTGGGCTATGAGGCTGTGACTCAAGATCTAGGGACCCAGCCGACATCTGTGACTGAAACCCCGTGACTCTTTCCTGGGAGGAGAGACATTGGAGTGAAATAAAGTGGCAGAGTGTGGGCATTTCGAAAGCACAGATTGGGGCCGCTGAGCAGATCTAGTGAGTGAAAATGCTGGGTCGTATTTGGTCTTCTAAACAAAAGGAGGTGGGGGAAAGCCTTGGAAGACTTTGCCCAAAGCTGCCGTTATTTTAGAGAAGAATTTCTGGTACCGGTGCAGAACAATCTGTGTATTTTAGACTGGGCGCTCTTACTGCTGCGTCATGTGTGACAAATCAATAGAGGGTGAGGTTTGTCACAAGTGATTTGCTACTAATGTAGTACAAAGCCGGTGACTAATTTATTTTTCATACTGAGTAACAGAAGTGTCAAGGTTGTCAGTGCACCGTAACTTCCCTCTATATTGCATTTCTAAATGTTTTCTTAAGTGGGAGAGAAAGAGCGGGGCTCCACTACCAGGAGCCACAGAGATTGCCCATAACCCAGCCGACTTATCTCGGCCCTCACCCACGTGAACAGCATATGTCACGGTGCCTTCGTGGAATAAAGGTCAAGAAACTGTTCTTGAGGCTACATGGTGAGATGGTCCACTCTTGACAGGTGGGGAGCCGCTGGGTGTGGCGATGGGGCTGGGGCAGAGGGTGGAGGGAAGGAATCCTCCAGCTAGAGTCCGGGGTCCCCAGTGGCTGCAGGTGGCACGGTGTGGGGGCATTTAAAGGGACCTGCAGAAGCAGTCACGTGTGGGGCCTGCCTTGTAGCTGATATAGAAATGCCCGAGTGTAGCGGGAGCTTCTCCCTCTGCCCCTCCACTGGCTTCAGCCTCTGCCCTACCCATGTTTTCTTATTTGTTCCCAGCAGGAAATGTTCTCAGGGATGGCTCTGACCAGATGTGGGCACCGTCAGATTTTAGAGGACCCCGAGGGATCGACGAGGAGGGAAGGGCGGAGGAGGAAGGAGGGATGGGATGGGGGTACAGGACACGAGAGTAGAAGGGTCCTGACCAGGGAGACGGGAGGCCTGACTCGCTTACTGGATATGCCATTGCCCAGCAGTGGGACTTGGACCAAATGACTTCAGACCTCAGTTTCTTCATCTGTAAAAATGACAACAACAGAAGAAAAAAGATCTGAGAAATAGAGTCCAGCTACCTGCTTATGCGAATACCAAGAAACTGGGCGTGGAATAGCATTATGCTCAAGTACCTCTGGTTTCTTACAAGTTCCACCTCCAGCAAGCCTCGGGTGACCTTGGACAAGTACCTTGGGCAAGCCTCTTAACTCCTTTCAGGCCCAGTTTCCTCGTCTATAAAATGGGCATAACAACAGTTCACGGGACTATTGTGAGGATAAAACAATGCATCTGAAGGCCACAGGGCAAGCTGTGAGAGCAGACCTCCGATGAATTTAGCTAGTATTCTTATTGTTCAACAACTCAGATAGCCAACAATAGGGAGCTGATTAAGCACATTCATGGAATATTATGCAGCCATTCCAAATGATAAGTGTGTGGCAAATAAAGGAGTGATTATGCCATGCTGATGGGAGAAAAAAGAACATATTATCACATACCCTATGGATACATTATGATGATAAAGGAAGGTATGCATGTGACAAGAGTATGCAAAATAATGAGGCAGAAATTCAGATTTTTCTCCCCAAATTCCATCTCTCAATGTTAAAAAAAATAAGGGTATCGGGTGAGATGCTTTTGGGGGGACTCCAGCTCTGGTATATGGAGGCCTCGGGGCTCTCTCTGCTCCCTGATTAGCTGCGGGACCTGGAGGCTAGACTCCCTCAGTACGGACACCCCTGGGATGGGGGGCCCTGAAGCTAGAGGCAAGCGTGTAGAGTCCTCAGGCACCTGCCCAAGCAATGTCAAAGTGGCCCAACTAACTCCTCCTTTGCTTAATTTGTGTCAATCGATTTCCTATTTTTAATTAATAATTCTAATTATGATGCAGCAAATTTACCCAACAGCCATGACTGAATTAATCAGGGTCTATTGATTGGGGCTGCAGAGTTATCCCACAGTTTCTGACATCATCGATTTCCTGCTGGGAACAAATAAGAAAACATGGGTAGGGCAGATGCGGCTGTCATCTCTGCCTTGCCCCTGCCCCTCCCCCATAGCCCCTCCTGCCACAACCACCAGGCGGCAGCACTTCCCTCAGGAGCCCTGGGGAGGCCGTCCCAGCCCTCCTTAGCTTCCCTGAGGAAGAAGGGCAGGTGACTGACATGGGCCTGTCCTGAAGCAGGGGGCTGGGGGGGGGGGCGGTGCTCTGTAGAAAGGGTTACTGCAGTTCTGGGCTTTGTTCTAGAAGGTGCTCAGGTTCTTGCCCCTGTATCAGTGGGCAGAGATTGAATTCCATCTCAGTGTCCCTTTCGTAGTAAGCATCTTGGAGACTCTCCTCACCTGCCCTGTCATTTTTTGATGAGGAAACCAAGGTCGGTGGAAAGCACAGTCTTGCCCAAGAGAGCCCGCTGGGTCGCTGCGCAGCTTGGGCTAGAACTTGAGCCTCTGGCCTCCATGTCCTGTCCCACCCACAAGGAGCAGAAAGTTGGGGGAGGCTGGAGGGCAGGGGCAGGTTTTATCTTGCATCTGCATCCTCTACCATGGGGTCTACATCAAGCAGAGAACCTTGGTACCCACTGTGGCCTTGGTGAGCCAGTCCCATCTGCTCTTGGCCTTCCCCTCCAACCCTGGCTCTGGGCTTGCTTCCTGTTATCATCCTTCCCCGCCTTGAGAATTCAGGCCCCCCACCCCTGCCCCAGGTCTTCAGACTCCACAGCTGCTCTTGATGTCAACATGACGACTTACATTACACACCTTCACTCCTGAGTCTTTGGAGAGCCAGAGGCGCCCCCCCCCATCCCACTCCCCTGCCCACGTGCCTCCTCTGTGGTGGGCACCTCACACACATGACCTGCCTTCATCTCCACAGCTCGCCAAAGAACAGAGGTATGAGGAAACAGGCTCGGGGAGATACAGTAGCCTGCCATATTCCCGCTGAGAATAAGGGGCAAAGGTTTGAACCTGGGACTAATGTCTTACTCCAAAGCCCACCATGATTCTTTCCCAGGAAGGAGAAAGAAAAGAACTCAGGAGAGGCATAAAACAGTGGTGACTATAGGATACACGTGATCCTCACAGCAACACTGGGAAGGGCACCCAGTCAATAAACCCAAGACTGACACTTTGAAACTGGCAAAAAGAGGGAAGTATGGGAATGAACAAGACTAGCTCAGTCTGGATACAGGCTGGGTTAAGGCAAGTGAAGGGGTAAACAGAGATCAAGGCTGGAAGGGTAGGTTGGGGCCAGATCATGGAAGACTCATGAATGAATGGAGGAGAATCTGGACATCCTCTTTGGGGCCAGTGAGAGCAACTTCAGGCTTGGAGCAGAAGAGGGCCATGGCCAGGGTGGTGATCCAGGGACCCTGATTTAATGAGGGTGGGTCAGCATGGGGAGAGACCAGATGAAGCAGAGACCATCAGAAAGTTACCCCAATGGTCTAGGTGCAAGCTAATGAAACCTGGAGCCAGGGAAGAGGTGGTGGGGACAGGGAAGAAAGCAACAACCAGACATGGGTAGGCCTGACAGCCCCAGCAGCTGACTGAATGTAGGGTCCAGGATTTTGTGTTTGGGTCCTTGGCATGCAGTAGCATCTCATCTTAACCAATTATATCTGCGAAGCCCCTATCCCAAATGGGGTCACATTCACAGGCTCCAGGTGGACATGAACTTGGGGGTCACTGTTCAGTACAGTACACAAGGGAATAATACTTCTGCCTCACAGGGCAGCCCCCTCCTAGGCCTAACTGAGACAGGATTCTGGGAAACAACTACCTGACTTCCACTGTTCTCTGAGCTCTAGAATCCCCAGCCAGGAAGCCTTAGAAAGACTACTGAGAAGGACAAATCCAGGAGGGAGAGGGATCGTCACCAAAATCCACATTGAGATTCCCTGGGTACCCAAGGAACACAAACTAGGGTTGGCCAGCATTCAGCAAGTGCCCTGGGGAGCCCCCCCACCCCGACTCCTCAAGTTCTCATCTTCCATCTCCACGGACTTCCCGGGCCATCACAGCACGTGCCACAATGTGCGTTGAGTGGCTGGGCTGACAGCTCTCCCCAAAGAGAATGACTACAAGCAGGTGCACACCTCATGTTCACACAGCGCTCCAGAAGCTCCCGATTAGCAGCTATAACCTAGCGAGGGGGGTGCCTGTGAACATTTAACAATCAGGTATTTGGGGAGCAGGGAGGGAAAGCCCTGATTTGTAGCATTTGCTCATTTCTATGGTATATATTCTCCTCCCATGGCAAATTTCAAGCGACTAGCATGAAGTAACAGAATACAGAGTTGGGAAGAAATGCGCACTATCAGCTGTCATGTGCTAGTGGGAGGCAGCTCGGAGGCCACTGCACACAGTCCTCTGTGGGGAGGGGTCTGTGCACAGCATTCCCCCCTCCCCACCAGCCAGCACCGTCTGCTCATTTCTGCAGTGGTCATCAGCCCAGGGATATGAACTTAGAAGTGGCAAAACTCTTATTAAATAGGGGGGCTGAGCATGATCTGGGCAGGCAGGTATAGTGCTGCAAAGGTGCTCTGGGCCAGATCTGAACCCAGATTCTGGCCTTTACTAGCTCTATAACCCTGCTACGTCACAGAAGTTCTTGTTGTGTGATTTATCACTCTCTCAACAATGATTGAGCGTCACTGTTATAGATGATGGGGAAGTAAAGATGAAAAATAAAACATAGTCCCTGGGTCAAGAAACTCACCATCTGGTGAAAGGAGAGTCATAAAAATTATAACATCATGGGTCAGTATCAGTCTCATGTATGGGGGTCAGGGATCTACTACACAAAACGGAATGAAAAATCACCTAGAAAGCTCCCCACAGTACATGGAACAGAACAGGGACTCAGCAAATGTTTGTTAAATCTCAGAAAGCAAATCTGCAGTGGGAGATCATTAAAGAGATGGGACACACCTGCTCTGGCAAGGGTCCACGCTAGGAGCTTGGAGGAATGCAAAAATGAGATACCACCTCACACCGGTCAGAATGGCTAAAATTAACAAGTCAGGAAACGACAGGTGTTGGTGAGGATGCAGAGAAAGGGGAACCCTCCTACACTGTTGGTGGGAATGCAAGCTGGTGCAGCCACTCTGGAAAACAGTATGGAGGTTCCTCAAAAAGGTGAAAATAAAGCTACACTATGACCCAGCAATTGCACTACTGGGTATTTATCTTAAAGACACCAAAGTAGTGATCAAAGGGGCACATGCACCCAAATGTTTATAGCAGCAATGTCCACAACAGCCCAACTATGGAAAGAGCCTAGATGTCCATCAAAAGATGAATGGATAAAGAAGATGTGGTGTATATATATACAATGGAATATTATGCAGCCAGCAAAACCCTGAAATTTTGCCATTTGCAACGACGGGGATGGAACTAGAGGGTATTATGCTAAGCGAAATAAGTCAATCAGAGAAAGACAATTATCATATGACCTCACTGATATGAGGAATTTGAGAAACACAACAGAGGATCATAGGGGAAGGGAGGCAAAAATGAAACAAGATGAAACCAGAGAGGGAGACAAACCATAAGAGACTCTTAATCTCAGGAAACAAACTGAGAGTTGCTGGGGGGTGGGGGGTGGGATGGATGGGGTGGTTGGGTGACGGACATGGGGGAGGGTATGTGTTGTGGTGAGCATTGTATATTGTGTAAGACTAATGCATCACAGACCTGTACTAATGAAACAAATAATACATTAAAAAATGCACTCAGTATTAGGAGGGATTTTTGCAAAAGTTCTTTCCTCTTAAATCAATAGAGAAATTAAAAAAAAAAAGGCCACTTGCTACAGTCTAGGAAGATTGGAAAGGTTGCACCTTTCCTTTGTCCCTTCCTATCTGCTCATCCAGTGGTCATCTTCTTTCCCCATGCTGCTGTGGGGGATCGGGGGAGCCTCCAGTAGATTCATTAGTGCCCACCCACTTGGGGTAACTGGGCAGGAGGTGCTTTTATCTGTGACAGGAGACAGACGCTTCGACATTTCTAGGCCTCAAATCATAGAATGGGACAGGGCAAAGAATTCACTTACACAACTGTCTTTTTAACTAATTAAAAAAACCTTTCTCTCCACTTCGGTAATCATTAGCATATGGCCAATCTTGCTTCAACTTATCTTCTCTCCTCCCACCTTCCCCTGGTTTTTCTCTTTCAAAGATCAGTTAGGATTGGTTGAGTTTTTCTGCTACCCCCATCACTCCAGGTTTGCCAAAATAACCTCCGGAGTACTTTTCCTACAATACCTATACGCTGCCACCAGAGAGCAGCAGGCTGTCTCATTTACGCAGTTCAAAGAATTCCATCTGAGATCAGAATCAAAACTCTTAATTTTCTAATAAAAACAAAACAGTCTGTCATTCTGTTCTCTTTAAAAAAAATAATCTCTTTCCCATCCGACCAACTTTTTCCTCTGGAAGCAAAGAGTTAAAACAAAATTTAAACACAGTGACTCCTCTTAGCAACGCCCTTGACAACCTGCAACATTGACAAATTGTCTCTGATCCAAACTGCCTTCTTTTACAAAGCTTCCAGCTACAAATCCAAGCTGACAGCCGGATATCACCTTCAAAACGACAAGTTTAAATGAGTTATTATTTGTAAAGGACTTAGAAGGGTGTCTAGCACATAGTGCTACACACTCACTGGAGGTTCTATTTATTTTCAATTTGCAATTCTTTTTTTTTCCCCTTTGCACAGGAATGTAAATTCGTTTCAGCACTGCAGGAATTAGCAACGAATGAGTCTTTATGACTACGGTTTAATTATCTACTCCCTGGGAGTGGGAAAGGGAATGCCTATGGAGACAGGCAGTTGTCCCAAAGGTGGCCTGGCTTGGGCAGGGGCTGACTTCTCTCCTCTTCCAACACCTCCCCATGGGGCAGACTCTGCAGCTCCCTCTGGTTCCACTTGTGGTCATCTGACTCCGGGCTGAGCCAGGCCTCCTAATTACAGGGATGTTGGACAGGGGTTACTCTTTTTTCTTCCTTTCCTGTCTGAGTTAAGCCAAGAAATGCTGCTGGAGAAGCACAGCTGGTGTGAGCTGGATCAATTAAATTATCATAAGCAGCAGGGGGATGGAGGAGGGGAGGAGGACTCACAAGCCAGGACCATTATTACCTCCGAAATGGAGCTGTCATCTGCAGACAGACAGCCCTATGTCAAGCCTGGCAGAGATGGTCAGATTGACAGGAGGCCTTGGTGTCCCTTCAGGGAACTGCTGGCACTCACGGGTTCTTGGGATACTGCTAATGATGGTGACAACAACGACTGCCCTGCCGTTAACCGAGCTCTTCCTGTGGGCCAAGCACGGAGTCCTACATTAGCACCTGAATGGGTGTTACAGTGTCCTTGTTCCAGGAGGGCAAACTGACCCTCAGAGACCCTGACTTACTCAAGGTCTCACAGCCAATAAAGTGAAGACGCTGGGTGAAGGCCAGGTCTGCCTTGCCACCGTGTTCCCTTTCAGACAAAGCTGGATTTACTCCCCCCACCCCCCGAAGGGTCCTCTGACCTTGCTGGCTGGACCCCTCCTTCCTCCCCTTCTCAGCGTGCTTCCCCAGGACGTGAGTGCTCCCGGGTGCCCTTCTCCTCAGGGCCCACGGGCTCCTCCTGCTAGAGGTGCCTGGGCGGCAGAAGCCAGGGGGCACATTTACTGCTGCCTTTGCCCCAGGCACAAAAATGACTCCAGCCTGCGATCTCAACCCTCAAAGGCCTGCCAGTCAGGTAGGTCCCTTCGGACACGTGTCCCAGAGAGAGCGTTAGGGTGCATGTGTGCTTGGCGGGGATGGGAGGGGTTCGAGGGGTTGTGAGGCAGTGAGAACCTGACTTGTCAGCCAGGCTCAACTGTGCAGTAAGACTTGGAGCCTGACCCAGGGGTAGCCGGCCGTCAAGGCCAGGAAGAGAGGGATGGAAGAGGTCCCCAGAGGTAAGACTTGAGAGAGTTTCCGGGAAGGAAAAGAGCCTGACTTTCAGACTTCTCTGGAGAGGAGGCAGATGGGGTTGAAGCAGGAAACAGTGGAGTCAGTGGAGGTGAGAGGCAGGGAGCCAGAAGGGGGCAGCGTATGTGTGACAGGGGTGCTGGATGAGCTAGGATTAGGGAACGACACCCAAATACAGCGCCCACCCAGCAGGGCCTCTCAGACCCGACAGGGTCGTCCGGGTCTCAGGAAGGGGGGCCACCTGTAGGACAAGGCTGGGCAGGCCACAGAGGCAGTGTCAGGGACAGACAGGAAGGGAAGCCGGGCTCTGCTCCCGTGAGACAGGATCTGCCTCCTTCGGGGACTTGATAGTCTCCCCCTCAGGGTCCCCTCAGGGTCAGGAGTGGGAGGGGCCTTCCCGCTCCTCCTGCAGGACAAATAAGCCCTGTCTGGGCACCGCCCTCTTGGCTCGCACCTCTGACCCACCCTGTGGAATAAGAGGGGGGCCCACAGGTGGCTGGGCTGGCCTCAGAGCCTCCCTGTGGTTTCAGCGGAGTGGGTGCAGGGAGGAGGCTGAGCCCCAGACGCCCACCCCAGGGCAGAGAGTGGCGACAGAAGACCCTGGTTCTCTTTGCTGCGTCAGCCAGCAGCCTGATACCGGGTGTGACAGTGTGAGACAGGCTGTGAGCGACAGTAGGTAAGAGTGTGTATGTATGTTTGTGGAACCGCAAGTGTGAATGTGTCAGAGTGTGAAGAGCGTGTCTAGGGGTGCGTGTGAGACTGCGTGCGCGGCTGTGGAAAAGTTCAGAACGTGAGCTTAGAGCAACAAAGAGATCTTTCCAGGTGGAGTCGGGCAGCCGTGGGGCCAAAGACATGCTGAGATGGAGAGAAGGGTTTGGAGAGGCAGCGACCCCAGAGGCAGGCAGAGCATGACAAGGAGGGGAGTGGAGGTCTGCAGAGACAGAAGAGGAGAAACAGAGAGGCCGGTTGAGGAAGGGAAGCAGTACAAGGGTAACTTCTGAGTAGACAAGGCAGAATCAGGGACCCCCGGGCAGCCCCCTGATGGGGACCCCCCCTGGGATGGACCGGAGGGTCAGCCTCGCAGTGAGACCCATCCCCGTAACCGCAGAGCTATGGGGCTCTCTCTGGTCACAAATGTTCGCCTCGGCCCCTGCTATTATGGAGGGGAAGAGCGGAGGCTGAGGGAGGGGGGAGAGCACGCGTGTCTGTTGAATGTGTGGATGGCCTGTGTGGGCGGGGCCTATGCATATCCTGACCCCCTTCCTGACCCCCGCCCCCCCGCAGCACTCCCGTCTCAGTCATCCCAGAGACCACACCGAGCCCCCAGCGGGCTCCTCTCTGGCCAGGCCCCAGTCCTGACACGACACGCGTATTCTGCTGACTTAAGTCTAATTTACTTGGGGAAGAAAACTTCCCTGGCCCCCAAATCAAATCACTCAGGGAAAGAAAGGGGTTGAAAGGAACCAGGGGAAATAAATGTATTCAGCAAGTGTATTTTTATTCCAATAAAACCTGATTCAATAACCACCATGAATATTTCATTTGCGGGAGGCTGTCCCCCTCCTTCAGCCTGCCTGGTCTCAGGCCAATTTTGCCCTCCCTCCACCGCCTTCCGGGGCAGCAACAGTCCCCTGCTCCAGGGCTCTGGGCAGCTCTCAGGGGAGACAGGGAAAGGCAGGCCCCTCTGGGCTCCTGGCCACCACCAGCTTCTCAGGAGGGACGGCCCAGTTTGAAGAAAAGGGCAATGCTGAGAACTTGGGATGGAGAGCTGGATTTGAACACTCGTAGCAACGCTGACTTGCTGGGTAACCTTAGTCACGTGACCTCATCCTTTGCACCTGCTCCTTCTCTCCACCTTACAACAGTCTTCCGAAGATCAAAAAAGACATAACGGGTGTGAAAAACTTTATGTACATCAGTGATTATCCTTCCCGGGGACTGGGAGCCGAGGCAGAGTTACCCAAACACTTTTCTCCCTGCCACAACCCACCCTCTTCTGGACCCATGCTTTTAAGCCATTTCTATTGCTCTCCCACTCTCATTCTTTACCCCATCCCAAACCAGGCCATGCCACCGCCAGGAAGCAAATCTAGGTGGGATTGGGAAGGGTAAAACTGGGAAGGGGACAGTAGGCATTTATTTTTTGGTTTTTGTTTTTAAGGTTTAGCTATTTTATAAGAGCGATATAGAGAGAGCAGGGAGAACGGGGAGAGGGAGAGAGAGAATCCCAAGCAGACTCCCTGCTGATTGCAGAGCCCGATGCAGGGCTTGATCTTACGACCCCGAGATCATGACCTGAGCTGAAATCAAGCCGAAGGAGACACTCAACCGACTAAGCCACCCAGGTCCCCCTGTTGTTTTGACAGCACAAAAGCACTATCCTTTTCCTGGGCTCAGGCCATGTGGAATGGGCAGGGCTGATTCCACCCCTGGTCCCAGAAGGCGGGCGCATGACCCAAGCCTGGCCAGTCAGAACATTCCATGCCCTGGTCGTAGTGATCAGTTCTGGGATGGGCCTGAGACCCAACCAGACCAGTGAGATAGTCCTGGGACTTCTGCTGGAATCACTGGGTAAAAGGGAGCTGACTCTCGCGCGCGTGCTCTCTCTCTCCCTCCCCTCTGGGGGTGTTAGGTTGAGAGGCCTTGGATCTGGAGCTGCTGAGGTCCACCTCTGGTATTTCTTGGGAAGAGAACACTTCAGAATGAAGCCAACACAAAGGAAAATAGCTCCAAGAGACAGACTAGTAACGTCGTCTGAGCCCCGCGCTGCCGCTCTGTCCAGAACAATATCTACTTCTGTTCTTTCCAGTTACAAGAGACAACAAATCCCCTCTCCTGCCTGAGCCATCTTAGGTTGGGTTTCTGTCACTTGCAATAGAACAGTACTGGTTAATGGCTGGGATCTGAAGCATGTCTTTGCATCTCACTAATTAAAACCTTCTTCATCCCTAGGGAAATGTCTGGGGAAAGCGGGGCATCCAACTGGAAGAAATGGTGGGGGCTTCGTGCTGGCTGGTCCCAGTCCCCTCACCCCTGGAGGCACCCTGAAGAACTGAAATACAATCAGCAGTGGCAGGGCTGGGTCCCCGGTGACACTCCCAGCGTCCCTCAGGGAGCTGGGGTAGGAGTCAGGCGGGACACTCCTGGGGTCGCCCTGCCCCGCCCCGCCCTGCCTTGGGGCTCTTACTCTCAGTACTGTCATCGACCAGCCAATCAAGCAGGTAACCAGCAACAAAGATAAAGTAGAATATGACTCAGATCAGGAAGCTTGGGCAGGTTGGATGCCCCTCTGGACCTCAGTTTCCCTGTCAGTGAGATGAGAGGGTTGGACAAGATGAACTCAAACCCAGCTCTAACATCCTTCGTATGTATGCGTCTTAGTAGTTTAAGACACTTGGAGAAATAAAAATAAAGAAAGGATGTTATTCTTAACCTCACAGTCTCTTTGGGACTAGAAGACACACATTAAAATAAAGAAAAAACCAAAAAACCCAAACCAAAAAAACGATAATGCTGTCCTAAAGACAAAATCTGACGGAGAGGAGAACTGGCCAGGGTAGACCACAGGCTCTTTCCTGGCTCTCAGAATCTGTGAGAAGGAAAGAGGCTCTGTCTCAGGAAGAGAGAAACAGCAGCCAGCACCAGGGACCTCAAGCCCAAACAGCTTTCTACAGAAGGGTCTGGGCATTGGAGGACTTCCCCAGATGCCCCTGCCTTTCCAAGCTGGTTTGGCGAAGTGTGGAACCAAGATCCCAGTGGGCTGGTGTGAAAACTCAGGGGGAGGAGGGGAGAAGAGAGGACAGGAGGAGCATGGGCCCTTGTGGGGAGCTCATTTCTCTTCACTATTTCCTCACTTGCAAGTCTGCAAATTTCCAAGTGGTTTCTGCCAAAAGAGAAAAATTCAAAGTCAGAGGGCGCCTTGAGGCCGGAGTGTGAGGAGGAGACAGTCCAGGAAAGAGCTGGCGCTGGGAGAGAGAGCTAGGCATGGCCCAGCTCGTGGGTCCGCTGGGGATTAAGGGCGGGGTGGGAGGCAAATGAGACTAGGGTTGGCCAGGCGGTGGGCGGCTCTGGGGTCTTGGTCAGGGTTCTAAATCGGGGACAGGCAAGAGACCAGATAGAGAAAGAGCCCTGCAAACCCCAGCCCTTGGCCCCAGCCCAGGGCTCCTTCCTGCAGGGGGGGCCTGGTGGCTTGGGACCCAGATGTGGTGACCAATGCTGGGGTCTCAGGCCAGCTAGTTAATCTACCTCATGTGCCCTCCTGGGCCACCATGTAACATGGGATGTTTGCTGCAAAAGGTGCCCAGTGGAGGGGGCCAGCAGGGACTGGACCTGGCCTGGTCTTCAACGATCATGTCGTGTACCCTGGCATGAAGCCAGGTCCATCCAGAGGGAGAGGGACTGCGGGGGTGGGCCCTGTGTTTTCTCTTGAGGCACAGATGCAAACCATCCTGACACAGAGGGAAAGTGCTGGGGCAGAGAGGAAAAGGCTCTGTCCTCACTTGTCCTCCCTGACCATGACCATGGGCAAATCCTCCAACTTCTCTGAGGCTGGGCTGAACTACTGTCCCTCTTTTGACCATACACCAGGTCCCTTCTCCCTGTACATCCAGACAGAGGGACCACATTCTCCCAGAAATCAACTATGAGCCAGTCCCCTTACCTCTTACCAGCTGCGCAAATACATAGTCTCCTGGACCCAGTGCAACATGGAAAGTCACCCAAAGGGAAGAGAAGGGCGTGCAGCCCAACCGCTGTTTGGCTTAGGACTGGGGCTGACTTTCTAGTACCGGTATGTCCTTGCTCATGGTGAGGACAAGATTCAAAAAAATAAGAAAGGCCATCCAATTTGCAAAATCTCCTTCTCCTTCCCCTTTCTTCCACTTCTCTCCTAATCTCAGCACCACCTAGGGAGCCCCTGACTCCCAAATCCCAGTCTGAAACCTGGAAACCACCGCAGGTACCTTTTTCCTCTTCCCTACCCTCTGGAACTAACTGGTCACCAAATTCGGCCGATCTTCCTTTCCCCAAACTCCTTGGTGCCCCCACTGCATGTCCACTTGCCTGTGTTCAGGCCCTGCTATCTCCCAACTAGATCACTGCCTCTGCCCTCCACGTGGTTCCCTGGACCTGACCTCCAGCCCACCTGGTTCATCTGTAAAGTGAGGGGCTTGGTCCGGGTGACCTCTAAGCTCCCAGCTGTGCTGTTGGTCACAACTGATGGTCTAAGGCAGTGGCTGTGCTTTGACCACACCATTAGGTCCCAGACACACAGACATCACAAGAATCTGATGAAAGGTGTGGACTGTCCTGCTAAAATGCACGTGCGCGCGCACACACACAACTTTGCATCGGATTTCAAGGACTTCATGGTCTAACTAGGGCTCAGGTCCACAGACTCCAGGTTCTGAATTTGTTTAAATTTCTAGGGCCGCTGGGCTCAAGAAAAAAGCCCAGATGGAGATCCTATTCTTTGATGATCCTCTGGACCGACTCCAGAGGCAGCTGCTTCTTGCCCTGAATTCCAGAGAGCGGTAAGCTGCCTGTCAGCTTGGACCCGGGGGTGAAGCCTGCCTGCAGGAAGCAGAGCCGGCTCCGCAAGAGCCACTAGACATGACCCCGCAGGGTGACCCAGTTTCGAGGAGGCCCAGCTGGGGCTGGAGGACGTAAGCATGTGCCTCGGCCACATGCAGACCCAGTTAAAAGGCAGATTAATGGGTGGTCAGGTGTGAGGAAGCCGGCCAAGGCGCCACGCTGGGGAACACAAGGCATTTGTTCGGCTCTGTGAGGCACTTTATGAATCCCTCCTAGCTGGCCTTTCTGAATGAGAAGCCTCCCAAACACTCGCAGCGCCAGTTGCGAAAAGGCTCCTCTGTCTTTGCTCTCCGCAGAGCTCCCAGCAATCCGAGCGCGGTCGGCATGCCTCGGTGTGTGCAGAAGGAAAGCGGCTCCATCAATGGGGCCGGGTTAGAGACGTGGCCGCAGCGGGCAGGGAATAGCAGCAAAGCGTCCGTTTCTCAGACCAAACGTCCTCACCCTGCACTGCAGGAAAGTGCCAATCACCCTGGATTAAAACCGGCCAGGGGCCATGGCCCCTCCAGAGAAAGGCTTGAGGCTGAGCCAGCAGCCGAGAATGGGGCTGGGGGTGGTGGGATGGGCAGGTGGGGGTCCAGCCTTGGGGGAGGGGTACCTTGGCGGCCTGAGGATGGAGAAGGTGGGGGCTGGAACCAGGGCAGGGAAGGGATTGGATAGAGGGGATGGAGGTCACCAGCAAAAGCAAGGGGTGGGGGACAATGTAGGCTCAGGACGGGGCTGTATTATTCTTGGGAGCCATACTCAGAATCTCACTGACTCAACATTGTCTGTATTCTTGGAGCCCAAACCAATCACTGGAAGAATTTTAAGAGTCACCGAGTCTCCTGAAATCCTGGGCTTCTGTTTAGAGTCCAAGTGCTTTGTGGAGTGTGGTTGCCCAGATCAACACTCCCACCAGCACCATGAGGGCAGCCCCACAATCTCCAGAATTCTGAACTCGCACCAGCCCTCTGGGGCTCCTAGGTCTCCCCACAACGTGATCTCACCTGATCCTCAAAGCAAGCTCAGAAGGAGGGACTGATATCCCTTGGACTTCAGAGGAGAATACCAAGGCTCAGAAAGAAGTGAATTCCCAGCATGCCATGGCTAGTCAAGAGCGCTGCCACAAGACCCCTTTCCTTGTTTGTGAACAGGTATGGGAGTATGTGCCTCATGGAAGTGATCGTGATTACTGCCATTTACTATATGCCAGGCCCTGTGCTGAGCCCCTAACATACCCTGTGTTGTGGATTCATCTCCAGAATGCTGTAGGCTGGTGGAATCACCCCATTCTGTACATGTGGAAACTGTGGCTCAGAGAGGTGAAGTAACTTGCCCAAGGTCACACAGCACGTCAGCAGCCAAGCCAGGATGTGAACCCTGGTGGGTCTGGCTGCAGAGCTTGTGAAAAATCAAACATGAAGGGGATTTGTAAAGTGCTTTGTGGGTGTCAGTCATCAGTGCTGAGACTGGGCAGGGGGTACTGTGGGGAGCAGAGAGAGGAAGAAATCAGGATCTCAGTCCATTGCAGCTAAGTGAGGCCAGAGGTGAACTGGGTCTTGTTGGACATGGACGGGGCACCTATCTGGATAGAGTGGGGTTGTGTTTGTTTTGGTGGGGCAATTGGGGCAGGCTCCTCCCTCTAATTCAGCCTCCCTCCACCCCTGCTAATGGCCTACAGGGGAAAGCATCTGCAAGAGGCAATTCTCTGCTGCTCCTAGATCAAAGCCTGGCCCAGAGTGAGCCCCCTCACTGGATAATGAAGATGAATCCCGGTCAGGTCTGCCCAGGAAGAGCGTTAACTAAATGAAGATGGCAGTTCAGTGACTGTGGAGTTTGGATCAAGGCCAAATTGAACTCTCTCTTCCAGCATGTAGATGCAACACTGGGGCCGTTGCCCAAGAAAGGGGGAGAGCCCACGCCCACACACATGCTCATTCTTTGCCCCCATCCCTGGCCACTGGCAGCCACCTCCAAGAGGGACTGGTTCCATGCTGACTCCTGGGGGGCGAGGGCTCCTGCTGGCCCACTCTAGCTTGGCTTATTGATGCTCATGCTGGGCTGCCAGTCAGTCTAGGGGCTGGAGGGAGGAGGGAGGGGCTGTTGCACTGGGGGTCCACTGGGTCTCCTGTCTTTACCCTGAGAACAAAGGTAGTGCAGTAGTCAGACCTGGGTTCAAGTTTAGCTCCTACAAGCTTAAGTGACCTCAAGCTAAAATCTAAAAGTCTCCAAGCCTCAATTTCTTAATCTATACAGTAGGAATGAAAAACCTGCCTCCCAGATCCATGCTGGGCACTGCCGTGTGAATCATTAAGTGGTGGACCCCATTTTGCCCTGCAGGGTCCTCAGAGCTCTCCCCCACTCCCCCAAGACCCAGCCTAAGCTTGCAGACCTGAGCTTTTATGATCCTCTGACCTAATACACATCGTCTGCTTCTGAGGCTTCTGGATCAGCCTCTCTCAACCCCATGATGCTGGGGAATTCCTGGCCCACCTATTCCCCGAGATGCCTCCAACTACATAGCACATCGCACTGAACACTTCGAAGGAGAAAGGGCGTGGGGGGAGGAGTCGGGAGAGACAGGCCTGACCAGAAGTAGTTAGGGCATCCAGGACCAGCTTTCTCACCTTGGCTACACATTAGAATCACCTGGGGAACTCATAAAAGTCAATACCAAGGTCCAGCCCCAGATCTTGGTTCAGATCTCTAGGGTGGAGCCCAGGCAGGGGAGCTTTTCCCTTGCCAAAGCTCCCCAGGTGATTCTAATGTGCAGCCAGCATGCAGAACCTCCGTCTCGAGACAAGGCATTTTGGACTTTAATGTTGTGTGAGAATCACCTGGGAGGGCTTGTTAAAATGCAGTGTCTGATTCCGAAGGCCTGTGGTGGAGCGGGAGGTTCTGTGTTTCTAACAAGCTCCGGCTGATGCCAATGCTGTGGGTCCGGGGACTACACTTTGAGTAGCAAGGCCCTGCTGAGGACACCCTGGCTTGATCATCTCTGTTCCTTGCCAGCCCTAACATCCCTAAGAGCATCCCTCCCCGGAAGCACTTGTGGAATTTAATGCACCCATAAATGAAACGGCAATGGATTTGGAGCCTGATGGCCTGTTTGATTCCTAATGAACTGTTATAGCTTGGTGGATTAGGGCCAAGCACTTATCAACCATGGGCCTCAGTATCTGTATCTGTAAAGTAGGTACATCATGAATACCCCAACAGCCTTGTAAGATCAGTGGGAGAATAAAATGGTATCAAGTCAATGAAAGGTAAGTTGATATTCTTTTTTCTTCTACCTGCCACTGAAGGGCACACATGACGCCCTCAGTGACCTCTCTGTGCCTCTAATCCTGGCTGACCACCTCTGCCAGACCTGGAATCCTGCCAGCTATGCAGACTGGCCCGGATCTCCCCACCCAGCTCCAGACCCTTGGCCGGCCCAGAAGACTCACTCCAAAACAAGCATGCTTCCAGATTCATAAGCACACAAAGGCTCAGAAGACCTGGGCTCGAACTTGAACTTTGCCCCTTCCGGGCATGGGCTGAGCCCACATTTGGGCTTCCAGCAACCCTTATAAACAACCAGCCTCCAAATCACCCTCTTCTAAAGCAGCCCTGGGCTGTGGCATCTGCACACCAGCATCTCTCCAGGCTGACCCTGCCCAAAGCCAGGTTGGAAAGCAGGGCACAGGGGACCCATGACAAGGCCAGGCCACCTGGAACTCATCCTTCTCCATCGCTCTGAGCCATAACCAGTTACTGAGACAATGGGGGTCACTCATTCTTCCCTGTTCACGGGGTCAGAGCCCCGTCTCCACGCTCCGCCCCACGAGGGGCTCACCCCAATCCCGTGACACCACATCTCAGCGGGCCACAGCCTCAGCACCAAGACTGGAGTGAGCAGGTCTTGGGTGGGGATGGGGGGTCTAAGAATCTACTTTTTTTTTTTTTAAGGTCCCAGTGATACTGATGCGCCATCAGGGCTGAGGACCACTGCCCTGCCTCCGTGCTCTCCTTGCCCTTATGTTGATGCCCATTAGAGAGCACTGGGTTCGGGATCAGAAACCCCAGGTTCAAGTTCTGGTTGTGCACCTTAAGCCACGACCTATGATCAGTCACCTAACAGAGCGGGGCCTCAACTTCCCCATCTGCAAAACAGGGACAGTGACGCCAATCATCTTGGGGGAATATACAGGGTCAAAAAAGATCAGGAGTTGCAAACACTCTGAAAAGATGGATGTATGCAGTGATACAGGTGCTCTGAGAAGTGTGGTGCTGAGGCACCCAGCAACATCCTCCAGAGTCCCTCCCTGAGAGCCACCCCAGGTCCAGCCTGCCAGCCAGCACCACCCATGGTCCTCCAGGAGTCCCTCGCCTGACCTCACAGGCTCCCCCTGCTGGCTATGCCTCACACTCGCACCTTGCTCTCTCCTTCCCACCCTCGAACCCCATTCCAGGCACACACCCTACCCTTTCCCACCTCCACGCCTTTGCTCAAGCTGACCCCTCTGCATGGGTTGCCCTTCCTCCCTCCCCAGAGTCAAAGTTCAGCCACCCTTCTAGAGCCACCTCAGTGGCACCTGCTCCAGGAAGACATCTCTTACCATGCCCAGTCTCCTCTTCCTGGCAGCCACTTGTATGTGAGCCTGTACTGGACCGTGAGCTGCCCGAGAAGCCCCTGGTCTCTGTATCTCTTGTAGCCCCTGCAGCACAGACCCCTCCCACGGACCCCAGCACATAGGAAGTAGCCGATAAAAGTCTTTTGTAACACAGAAAATGTTTGCCCTTGCTAGCAAGCCAATAAATGCAAATGAATGCAACACGGAGGTCCTATTTTATACTTCCTAAATTAGCAATTTCAGGGGGGAAAATGACAACAGGCACCACTGACAATGTTAGGTGGAAATTAGTACACCTATTACCGATAATGCTGAAAACTGGAATGATCATTCTGGAAGGCAATATGGCAATATCTATCAAGGGTTATAAAAATGCTTATTCATTTTGACCTAGTAATCCTGCCCCTAATACTGCATCCAATGGAAATCATTCAAAAGAACAACAAGTGTTATATATGCATGAAGATATTCATTGCAATATTATCTATAATAGCCCCAAATGGGAAACCACCTAAATGTTCAACAATAGGGGAATCGTTAAGTAAATTATGGTATATAAAGTCAACAAACTATTAAGCAGCCATTTAAAATATTTATGCAAACTATGTAACATGGAAAAATGCTGATGATAAAATGTGAAATAAAAAACACAGAACATAAGATTATATGTACATTATAACTATGTAATGAAAACATAGGCATGCTGACAAGGATCGGAAGGAACTAGGCAAAAATGAAATTAATTATCATGTTAAGGTGGAAGGACTAGGGGTGATTTATTATTTTTTTTAAACACTGGCTGTAAGACTGTTACAATGCCATTTTCACAATGCAAAAGTTAATTAGCCAAATAATAAATGTTTGTCAAAAATGCAAGGAGAGAGAGATAAGGAAGAGTGGTGATGCGTGGGGGGTGGGGAGACTCTGGATCTAGCTTCATCTCTATCCCAGAGTATCTTGGGCCAATTCCCTGGGGTCGGAATAAACAGTGTGATTCTGGAAGGGGCCGAGCCTTAAACAAACATGGCCATGCCAACACAGAATCACCCTGCCTCCTTGGGTGCTCTTAAATGATCTGGGGTACCCTGTGGGGAAGGTTGGATTTTATCAGTCTCCCAGAAGGCCATGCTGCCCCACAGTGTAGGGGCCTGGGCCGGGGAGGGGGTCAGAGGATGCTCAAGTTCAAGGTCTTTCCCTGCCAGGGCCTCTCACACAGAGACACACTGAGCCCTGATGAGGAGGGAGGCGGCTTTTGCTCCACACGCACCCATCCTTACCTTCAAGCTTTGAGAAACTACATCTCTTGTGCCTGAGACAGTCCCCGTTTTCGCCTGCTGGCCTGGCATAATTATTAATAGTTTCTTTTAGTCTTAAAAGTGTCCCAGTTACGATATGGTCACATTATTCAAACCGCATCCCAGCAGGGAAAGAGAGGAAAAATTGCTCTGTGACTGATGATGGGAGAGGATGGGTGTCTCTCTCCCAGGGGACCCAGACCCAGGGGTGTCAAGAAGTGTTTCGGGTGGGCCCTGGTTCACCAGCCCCTCCTACTTCATAGCTCCAATGCTTTGTCTCTGTCTTGGGGCCTTGCAGGGGACAGCCATGCCTTCATTCTCCCCTCCTGGAACGTCTCTTTCCACACCCCTCTCCCCAACATTCATGGCCCCCCTGCGTTTCCTGTTTCCAAAGGCCGTGTCTCTTTCCTCGTCAGCTCTTCCAGGCTGAGCTGTCCCTTTGCTTCCTCCGGACCCCCCCCCCTCCTGCTAACAGAGACTTTCTGTCTTAATCAGGTATTCTTTCCTGTCTCCCCCGCCCCAGCTCATCCTCTGCTGAGCCAGTTGAATTCCTTTCTCTATTCCTGGGGACATTTTTCACCCGTCCTTTCTCCAACCAATGTTATCTCAGCGCTAAGCGGGATCATAATTCTGCCCAATGTCATGGGAATTCTCAGCAATCTTTGCTTCTGACAGTGACAAAGTCCTTTAGGCTCAGATACCTGAGCACAGGCTCACAGACAGATACAGGCACCACTTTTCACATACCCCACACCACACACTTATAGTACACTTACAGAAGGGCCACGTGCAAAACTGCAGTTGTTCCCAATGTTCAGCAGACACGTTTCCACGTTGTACACATACACACACGTATCAAAAACTTAGCATGTAATACCTACCCCCAAAGACTCATGCTTTGTAAACACACATGATGTATATCCCATACGTTTTATATGTGCCTCAGACCACACATCCATTACACACCACACATGCATGCATGTATACACACACACACCCTCACAAGAAGGCTTTGGGGCTCCTGTCCTGTCAAGATCCTGCTCAGGGAAAAATGCTTGATTCTTCCCAGAGGCCACATCCCCCACCAGGCTGTACAAGGACTTCAGAGAGAAACATTCATTACTGCTAACGAGCATTACATGCCTAATTAATTCCCAGACTTGGTTTGAGGACCTGACCCAGGGCCTCATTCCCATTCAGGGAAAACTAAATGGTGAGCTAAAAGGGCTTATGTGCTTTCAGTAGGGTTAGTGGGATCTGGGGCCCACTTGCCTTGTCCATCCTGTCCCCAAACCCAAACCACCGGGATGGTCAGCTTGAAAGAAGACTATCCAACCTTGTCCAAGGGGAGGGAAGCTGGGTCTCCTTTCTGACTGCCTTTCTGCAGCATCAGGACCAAAGTAAGAAGGTCTGACTAGCATCTTCTGATGGGTTCTGTGCTCTGCCCAAGTAAAGGTCCCTTCACTTCTGCATGGAAAGGAGGCCCTTCTCAGTGCCCACTAATATCTGGTTATTCCTCGTTCCTCGATGTGTGTGTGTGTGTGTGGGGGAGGTTTGGTTTATCTGTACACAGCCAGGCCTTTCTATGCCCAGGCTGGTTTCCGTTGCTGGGATGTAGCACCGAATATGCAAGCCTGTGGCCTTGGGAGGGGAGGCCTGGGTGCAGCGTTAGCAAACACAAGACCCTCTTGGCCAACACTGCTCACTGAGCGCCACACTCTCCCGCGCTGGGCCTGGGCTGGGGTTCCCCTCAACCCAGCACTCCACCACCTCCTATCTCCAACGGATAGGAGACAATGTGAGGGAGGAGAACGACGCACCGTTCCAACAGAAGTACTGCGGCCACATTCAGCGACTTTCCAGGGGTAGAGGAAAGAGCATTTGTCTGCAAATCAAGGAAAGGCAGTAAACGGTGGTAGAGAAGCTGGGCTTTGGCATAAAGCTGACTCAAATCAACATCCCACCATCTGTTAGGCCTGTGACCTTAGGCAGTTACATGTCTTCTCTGGGCCTCAGTTTCCAAATGTGTAAAATGGGATAATGATAATAGAACGGTCAGGGTGGCTCAGTCTGTTAAGCGTCTAACTCTTGGCTTTGGCTCTCCACAGTATGGCCTCCCCCTCCCTTTAGCTCCCAAACACAAGTATAGCTACCCTGGTCTCCCCGGCTCATTCCCACCACAGAGACTGTGCTCGCCAGCCTCCCCTGCCCTCCTCGGTCTAGCCAAATCATCTTTCTCCTTCAAAGCCAAGGCCCTTACCCAACTTGCACCAAGAAGCGCTCCCTCTTGCTGCACATCAGAGGTCCCTCCCTGTGCATTTCTGTGGCATTTATCACTACTGTGAAAATGTTTTAAACATACAAAAATAGTGAAACAAATACCCATGTAGCTACCATTCAGCTTCAAAAAGACAAGGCCAATCCCAGCTGCGACTGGAGGCCTCACGGTTCACTCCTGATTGCATTTCTCTTTGTCTTCCCAGAGGGAGCTGGCATCCTGAGTGTGCTGTTCGTCACTGTCAGGACTGTCTGTGGGTTTTTCCCACCTAACCCTTGTCAATATCAGCTGGGCTTTTGCATGTTTTTAAGCTGGACGGACACGTACGGAATCTGCAGCAGGAACTCTTTGTACCCTGTGCCACGTGCCCTTGGCCCTCCCGCCTACAGCACAGCTGTGGGGACCGCTCAGGGCACCCCGCCAGCCTCTGACTTCAGCCCCATGGAGTCCCCGCTGTCTGGCCTCAGGGCTCACTCCCCAGTCCTGGCGGGTGCTCAGCTTTGCAGGGACAGCCAGAGGGGCCAAGAGCCAGCATCCCAGGGGATCCCCAGCAACAGGGGAGAGGAGTCCGTGGAGAGCCATTCCAGTTCCCTCCATCAGGGCCCATTTCCCATGGGCATGCTACCTGGTTCCTTAGAGGCGCCCGCCTCCCCCATGACCTGCACAGTAAGCCCCTTGACTGGCTCTCCCCTTCCCTGTTCTCCCCTCTGTCTGCCTCCCCTCCCCCCTCTGCCTCCCCCCCACCCCCACCACAGCTCCCAAAAGAGTTCCCAGGAGGGAAAGTTCTCGTTTTTGTCCTCTTGGAGAACGATCCATGTTTCCACATNAGGCGGATGTACGGTACAGCCAGCTCCCAAAAGAGTTCCCAGGAGGGAAAGTTCTCGTTTTTGTCCTCTTGGAGAACGATCCATGTTTCCACATACGGCTCTGTTTCATTCCATTTCCATGCGACACGGTATTCCATGGAACGCACAGGTCTGACGATGTACCCCTCTCGGGCTGGGGGACACTTATGTGGCCTCCAACGTTTCACTATGACAAACAGAGCCACAGTGAGCCTTCCTGCCAGGTTCCTGCACCCCTAGAGTTCTCCATCAGGCTCTCTGACTCTAAGTTACATTCCGCCTCCCACTGCCATGTAGCTCTTTGAAGTCCACATCTCCCTACCTAAAGGCAAGCCCTAGGAGGCAGAGGAAGGAAGCGAGGCCTGGTGGACTTCATCCCCATTCGGATTCAGTGGGGTATCACCATCGAGTCCCCAGTGATCGCCCATTCATCCCCATAGTAAACACTGATGTGCTGGGCACACGGGATGGGATCAGAGGCCTCCATCAACTTCCTCTTCCTCTCCCTAATACCTCCCTGTGTTTCAGCCTTCTCCCTTCCTCTCTCTTCCCTATCCCCGCAGGGGTCCACCCAGGCCCCAGGGACTTCCTGCAGAAGTTCAGAGGCAGAGGCTATACCTCGGGGCATGGAGGGCGGGGGTGTCTAGCCAGCAATAATCTGAGCTACTTCTTAGAACACCACACTGGTAATGGTACTTCATGGCCCGTTAACCTACACGCAGATGGCCTACAAGCAGCAGTTCCAAGCTCTTGCTACTGGCCAAGCCTGGTGATGCCGGGCAGGTGAGCCAGAGACTGTCTGCAGCCTCCAGCCCTCCGATCAAAGCCTCCACGCTCCAGGAAGCCTTCCTGACTCTCGCAGACACCAACATCCCAGAGCATCGAGCATTTCTATCTCATATTTGCTGAGCCAATGGCTACAATATGCATTTATTGAGCACCTACTGTAGTCAGGGGCTGAGTGAACTCGTGGTCTGCTAAAAGGAGCCTGCCAGTTTTCATATTTGAGCTTGCTGTTTTTTGGGGGGCTGGCTTCAGGCGGGCAACCTAACTGCTCTGTGCCTCAGTTTCCTCAGGGGTAAGAACACCCCCTACTTCATAAAATTGGTGTGAGGACAAAATGAGTTCTCACGTACAAGTAGCTAGAACAGTGCCTAGCATATAGTCAGCGTTTCTGGGGGTTAGCTGTTATAGTCTGGCCATTCTCTCACCCACATGAAGCTGGATGCAGGAGGGAGGAGGGAATCTCAAGTTCAGGAGAGAGTTCTTCCATCGGAACAGTGAATAAATGCCTCCCTTCCCTCTGGGTCTCTCCCGTCATCCTGGCAGCCCTCTGAAGCCTGGCCCTAAGTTCCTCACGAGACTGGATTTTCCCTGAGGTGGGGAGGAAACAAGTTCACGTCCCTTAGCAGACTGAAGGTCTCCAGGGGTAGGACAAGACGCTGCTGGTGCTGTCTGTCCCAGGGCTCCCTCCCTGGGACCAGTCCTTCCTTAGCAGGGATGCCACTGGGGACACAGACAGGGGTCACCCTCAACCTGACATCCACACCAGACCTCAAGTTTTGAGCAGTTAATAGGAGAGGTCAAAACAGCTGGTTGCAACACTCAAAAAAATTCCTTTTACTATCCGCTAATGGCAGCACTTACCAAAGCGGTTTTATATGTAATAAAATTTTTTAATTGTCTCAGTCTTGGCTTAGAGAGGCAGAAAACTAGATGAGCCCAGAACCGGGGAGAGAAAAGAAAGGAGTGATTAAGAAGATTAAGAATGGGAGCTTCCTAAGAGGGTCAGGGATGATAAATCGAGGCCTAACACCTGGTTTCTCTTCAAAGACAGGGCGACAAGGGGAGCTAGGGCTCCTGAGGACAGCTGCGTGGGGACGTTTACACTCCGGCACAGAGGAAAGAGCAGGGCTCAGGGGACAGCTGGGATCTTTCCCCGGCTTCGCTATTCAACCATAAGCCCATCACTTCCTGGTCCCTGAGCCTCAATTTCCTCCTCTGAAAAATGGAGAGAGGTTTAAGGACGTGACCCCCCCAAAGCGCCCTCTGTGACCAGGGCTTTGCATCCTCGTGTTGTTAAAGCTCGGCGTTCACGCCTTCCTCCTCTTTCACACTGGGGACACTGGTTTTATTTGTGGCGTAACCAAGCCGTTTCAAGCGCATTCTAGGGGAACATGAGCAACGTGCCAGGAGAACACTGTTGTCTCCATTTCACAGATGAGAAAGCTGAGGCCCAGGTGAGCAAGGTCAGCACTGCTTCAATTACAACTACTAGCAGCTCAAGGTCATCCCTGTCATGAAACAGACACCAGGCTGAACCCAGGCTTGGCCTCTAAGCCTTTGTTTTTTCTACCATATGATGCAGTTTCTCAGAGCAGATGAAGGGGGACCAAGCCAAGTTCACTAATCCAATCACCTGGGTCTCACTGGCATCTGAGCTGAGCACCTGGATCCAAAGCAGGAGAGGGGGACGGAGGAAAGAAACAGTAGTAGCAAGGAAGGCTTGGCTTAACCCTTCAGCCCCTGTGGGGCTTTCCAGCTCGTTCATGGCACACACTCTTGCCAGTGTGGTCCATCGAGGACAACGGTCCTCAAAGTGTGGTCCCGAGACAGCAGTACCGGCAGGGGTGACACCCCTGAGAGCACGTTGGAAATGTAAAGTGTCAGGCTCCACCTCAGACCTGTTGAATCAGAGATAAATGATAAACAGGTCCACTTTAAACAAGGTCACGAGGTAGCTAGCTAAGGGATGCAATTTTCAGAACACCAGGATTCACAGCTGCACTGAAAAACACCTCCCGAGATCAGATCTGAGGAGCAGTAGAAGAGGGAGGGAAGCTTTCATTCCACAGTGTGGAAGCCAGCCGGGGAAATGCGCCACAACCCACCCGCACCAAGAGGCGGGGAGACGCTTTGCTCAGAGCAGGTACTCATATCCGAGAAGGGAAGTTCAATGTTTTTGGTAGGCAGCCCAATGCCGGCCTGCAAGCCCAATCTCACGCTAAGGGAAGAGGAAGAGGATGGACATGCGCTGTGGCTTTCTAATGAGCTGAGTACTGAGCTACACATTTGACTCTGACCAGCTCACCTAGTTCTTGCAAACGAAAGGTAGACAGCACGAGCTCCGCTTAGGGATGGGGAAGTGGGCCCAGCGAGCTTGCATGGCCTGCCCCAGT
The DNA here is from genome assembly GCA_002007465.1 of Ailurus styani. Lineage (NCBI taxonomy): Eukaryota > Metazoa > Chordata > Mammalia > Carnivora > Ailuridae > Ailurus > Ailurus styani. The sequence goes on along the minus strand of LNAC01000018.1, from coordinate 4,291,892 downwards.
GGCTGCACCAGGGTGGGACCCAAAACCCGGGTCTCAATGATTTCAAACCCCCCAGCTCTGCTCTCTCCACCAGATGACAGGGTCCAGGAGCCCAGCCCAGCCCCCCAAACTTGTACTTCCAGCAGAGTGGAACTATCCGCTGAAGGTACTGAGCTACGCAGGTGGACACGAGGTGGGAGCCAGCTCTCACCCATCTCTACCTCTTAGCAAACCCTCCCGTGCTTCAGGTATGTTCATGGAGGCGGCACGGATAATAATGCCAAATGTGGTGTCAAGGGGCATACAGCCCAACTGGGGAGAGAGATGTAACCCAATTGAAACATTTCCGAATGCCAGATAGTAGGGGGTTAAAGACCAACAACTCCAAGAGCAGAGAGAGGAGTGTGCCCTGGAGCAGTCTGGGAGGGCTTCCTGGGTGCAGTGGCACAGCCCAAGTGCATCTACAGTGCTCAGAATCAACACCCATTCTGGTGGTGGGGGCTGTAGAAAGTCTGGAACCTCAGGTTGGCTCTCCATCAGGCCTCTAAAATAATTCCAGATGTTTCACTGATGTTTCCCCAGCCTCTTTCCCATACAATAATTATCTTTTAATGGCACACATTAATGCAAATTGGATACATCGGGAAGTATATTTCACAGCAAACGTGCACTCAGTCCTCCAGGTAGTGCCCCCTCCCAGCACTACCAGGTGAGGCAGGGACTCTTCCATGGGGGTGCTGATGAAGGTCTGGACTGACGGTTGGTTAGGTGGGCACAGAGGTGGCAGCTCCAAATGGGGAGACAGAAGTCGCCAGATGGGGAGGGAAGTCAAGAGCAGCCTAGAGGATGGTACTCTCTGATCTTTTGGAGAAATCAGAGCACTACTGTAATCACTCACTTCCATGCCTCAAAATGCTACCAAAATTCAGACATCTCAAAACTCTGAAGGGGCTGTCTCCACCCTTCTGTGGGTCAGGGAGCCAGCCAGGGACAGAGAGGGGGAACAGAGCCCTTCAGGCAACTAGGGTGGGGTGAGTTCATGGCTACTTCCATGGCAAATGCCCTCTTCTAGAACTTTCCCCATCCTTGTACATTGCAAACTCCTTGAGGCTGGGGCTGGGTCTTACCCCCTCTTGTCCCCACCCAGTAGGTGTTCAGTAGTAGCTGCAAACCACATGGTCATGTCCAACTGCCCCTCGATGCCTCTGTTGGAAAAGTAGCTGGCCACGGGGCCATGGGCTGACCAGCTCTGTGGCTGCTCTTGGGCTGAAATCAGATCCAAATAAACCAGGCGTCGCCAGGCCAGCTGGGATGCTGGGGGCGTCCTGGGGTAAGAGCGCCTTGCTCTGGCCCCATCTGCTCTCCTGGCAGGGCTTCTGAGTGACGTCTGGGCAGAGGCCACGCTAATGCCAGAAAGCATGCAGCCCAGTGGCCCTTTGCCTGCGCGTTTGCACAGCTAATATAATTATGCCCTCGAGATGTTGATACAAAAAGGAGCCATATTTGAGAAGACCTTATCGGCCACCCCCAAAGTCCCAGATTTCTTCAACAGAAAGGCTCTCACACACACAGACTCGAAGGAGTGTGCCATCCAAAAGTGCGGGCCACAGAGCTGGCCCGGCTGATCTGGAGACAGTCCCGTGCACCATGCACTTATTAATGGCCCCATGCAAAACTCAATCGCTGACTCACTCAACAAATACATCCTGAGCCACTTCTAGTCAACCGAGCACTGGAAACCTAAGGGTGAAAAAGACCACGATACCAGCCCCAGAGGGGGAAAGATACACAGAGACAGGTAACTGGAGCTGCAGTATTTATAGGTAAACTGATATCTGGACAAGGGGAAAGTAGGTGGGGATGGAGGAAGACTGGCCGGCAGCTGACACTTCCAGAAGCTGAGTGGTGGTTACCCGGGATTCACATTCTTCTTCTACTTTTGTATCTATTTTAAATATTCCATAAGAAAAAACTTAAAACCAAACTTGGCGCAGTGGGCGCGGGGTGGAGGAAAGAGTATAAGAATACTTCCCCGAGGAGGCAGTAATCTGGGTCTAATCTGAGAAAGGAGAGGAAGTTTCTATACTTGAAGAGCTTACACGAAATAGACATCACTGTTATAGCAAGATGACGTAGAAGAAGATGGTATCCAGCATCTCCCAGACAGGAGTTTAAATCCCACCCACAAATTTGGGAAAACAGTACCTACCTAACAGAACTGTTGGCATTAAGGAAGGTAATGGACAAGAAGGTGACTTGCCCACAGTAGGCAGTGAATCGATGATCATCCATCCATCACCCATCCATCATCCACCTACCCATTCATCCATCTACTACCCATCATCCAACTTTCTATTCATCATCCATGCTTCCACCCACCCATCCATTATCTATGTATTCATCCATTCATCCATCACCCATTACCATGCTGCATTCTCTTTGGGCTCCCCTCTATACTGTGGACTCCTTTAAGGCAGAAAGGGATAATGTCCATTTTAACATCCCCGATGCCACATACAGAGCCAGGGTCCCAGAAAGTGCCCCATGAGTTTCTTCACAAGAGTAAATCGGTGATGGCAAGTTCTCTTATGTCTGCCTTTGGGGCCACTTGTCTTAGAAATTAAACTGGAGGATGAGGAGCATGGAGGTGTGGTGTATTACCTGGGAGGCTTGCGTCTACAGGATGTAGAATCAGAGGCAAGTCTTGGCCCTAGTACTCTGCAGAGGGGACAGTCTGAATTATGAAGCCCAAACAATGCAAGATGAGAAAGTGCAACCATCAAGAGAGTCTGGGTGATGCTGCTGTAACAAACAATTCCCTAATCTAGGAGGATCCACACCACAAAGATTTCTGCTTGGCTCATACAAAGTCTACTGTGGGTCCAGGCAGCTTTCCAGGGCAGTTGGCCTTCATACAGTGAGTCAGAAATCCAGGCAGCTCCAATTCTGTGACTCCCCCATCTCGACACAAGACTTCCGTGTCTCCCACAGAAGGGGAGAGCATATACCCCCATCATACCTTCTCCCTCTCCTGTCCGAACCTATTGTCCTGTGGCCAGAGAACCCAGCAGGGCTTTTGCATAAAGGTCCTGAGCTGTAGGAGACCAGGCACAGCAAGAGAGAGGGGAAGGATGGGGAGCCAGCTGCTGCCAGCTGGTCCACTCCAGGCACTGTCCCAGGGTCACCTTCTTGTTTCATAGCCTGAACCTCCCTCCGCGTAAGCTTCCTCTGATCCAGGGCCCTGTGGCTTGGCCTCTCAGCTTGACCATTTGTTGCAGGTCACACAGCAGCTAAGTGACAGGGAGCTGTCTCCCCACTCTCTTTCTTGCCTTATTTTATTCTTTCCCTTCCATCCAGCTTGCCTCCTCCCTCCCCACCCCTACACACACACCCACTAGCCCCAGGACCAAACATCCCAAATTACACTTGGAAGAGTCTAATCTAACAGAGGGGGGATCCCACCAGGCTCAGGAAGCCCTACTTCCGGAAGGTGGCCATACGCCTACAGGGCCTGCGTCTCCCAGTGGGCCTGGCCATCAGGCTGCCTCAAGAGCTCCACTGAGGCAGATCTGGGAGGACCTCCAGGCTCTGGGCTGGGACCCCTAAGCACCCACAGTGGCCTTGAGCAGAGGGCCCATACTCTTGGGAGAATAGGCTTCTCACATGGGCTTTAGTCTGGGTGTCATGGTCAGGGGGCTTCCTTGTTTGCTTTGTTCTTAAAGGGATCTGTTCATTTGTGGTGTACCTCGTGTCCACTCCTGAAGAGAACGCCTGCAGCAGGAGTGAAGGGAGCTGCTGATGGGCAGCACCCCCGCCCCCACCGCCCCAGGGTGGCTTGGCCCTCACTAGCATCGGCTGTTTGCTCAGCTCCAGGGTCTTTGCCCAGACCGTTCCTTCAACCAGAAACACCTTTTTCTCACCTCTAGCTGGCCAAGGCTCATGTATGCACAATTAGCCAGTTAAGTCCATACCCCACACCCTACCGTCCCCTGTCAGGAATGGGGAAGAGGTGGCGGGTAGGGTCTTCTTTCCCAGGCGTCCTCTGCAGGTGAAGGCGCTGAGTCAGTAAGTGTGGATCTCAGGGAGTTCATTTGACTCCCGGCTCAGGAGACCCAAAATTTGGGTCTAAAGGGAGCCACCCAGACTGGTTTGCGGCCCCGATGCCCGTTGAGAGAGGGACCTGGGAGGCAAAATCCTTTTGTAATAGAGGAAGGAAGGTCCAAATGCCTGCTATTTAGGGTAAGCATTTAAACAGCTGTTGTGATCCGAAAGGGCACGTGTACCCAAATGTTTGCAACAGCAATGTCCACAATAGTCAAACTATGGAAAGAGCCCAGATGTCCAGCAACAGATGAATGGATAAAGAAGATGTGGTGTATATATACAATGGAATGCTATGTAGCCATCAAAAAATTGAAATCTTCCCATTTGCAACGACGTGGATGGAACTACAGGGTATTGTGCTAAGCAAAATAAGTCAATCAGAGAAAGACAATTATCATATGATTTCACTGATATGAGGAATTTGAGAAACAAGACAAAGGATCATAGGGGAAGGGAGGGAAAAATGAAACAAGAAGAAACCAGAGAGGGAGACAAACCGTAAGAGACTTAATCAGAGGAAACAAACTGAGGGTTGCTGGAGGGGAGGGGGTCGGGGGATGGGGTAACTGGGTGATGGGCATTAAGAAGGGCACGCGATGTAATGAGTACCAGGTATTATAGAAGACGGATGAGTCATTGACCTCTGCTTCTGAAACCAATAATACATTATAATGTTAACTAGTTGAATTTAAATTTAAAAAATAAAAATAAATTTAAAAAACCCAGCTGTAGTGCAGTTGCTATTAGCAAAGCAACCTTTCTTTTTTTCCTGACAGACAGAACTGGGTTTGAATCCCAGCTCTGCACTGTACTAGCTTTGTGACCTTGAGACATTTACTACATGTCTCTGAACTGCTGTTTCCTTCACCAATTGCTAACCAGACAAGTTCTTTATCTTCCCTGAGCCTTGGTGTCCAAAAGGAATGGATTCATGGGTTCACTGCAAGGATCAAATGAAATCTGTGTACACGTGCATGCGTGCACACCAGCACACCCCCTCCTCCACCACGGAACACTGGGGTGTGATGAATGCTGGGTCTCTGGCTTTATGATGACCTAGTAATTACTGGTCCGCTTCACTGCACAAAGATTAACATACAGTATCTAGAACAAATACCTTCTTTGGTTCTTTTCAGGTCCTTCTGCCTAGGACCCCTTTATCCCTGGCCCACAAGTTCCAGCCAAACTCCTGGTGAAACTGTTTGAAAGACAGGAACGAAGGCGCTGACAGCTGGCAGGACTTGAGCGAGCCTGGGAGAGCCTGGACAGAGCAGGTGTCGCAAGATGCCGGGCTGCCTGCCCCACGGGCCATCCCCAGGGCCTGAGGCTGGGCCGGCTCCTCAGCCTGCACGTCCTGCAGTGGGCAGTGGCGTAAATGACAGCAGACGGACCACACGGGGCCCAGGGCAGGATGATCGGAGCCTGAGGGCATGTTAAGTCACTCCCCGCAGGAGGAGTGTTTTTTTCCCTGCAGACCACGGAGCAGCCTTGGAGGAGTGGGGATCAGTGGGCTCCACGAGTCTCTCTAAGCTTCTAGATCCTGCATACTGTCAACAGTGGGGAACCTGGAAGGAGTCCTTCTCTGGGAGGTTCAAAGAAAAAGTGTGGAGTTGTGACAAGCGAAGACAGCTTCTCTCTAGCGCAGGGCTCGGCCGGGCATGGCAGCCATGGGACCGTGGCCCATGGTCACTTCTGAGCCTCAGCGCCCCGCCCCCAGTACACCTGCCTCCCGGATCGCGTGATGTTCCAAGGAGACAATGCATGGAAACGTTTGTGGGCTGGACCCCTGACACCCAGGGCCTGGCCTCTGCAGGCTTACTGCCTAGGCTGGCAGCTCGCCCTGCCACCCTCCTGGGGGGCAAACAGGGAGGGAAGGCCTGGCCATCCGGGGTCCCAGACAGGAGAGGGAGACCACAGGAGGTTAACATGCCCCACCAATGATATCGTAAGTTCTGGGAGGTGCTAGAACTAAAAGACAAAATCCAAACTGCTATCATTTATGGAAGTTTCCAGGGGCCTTGTGCTGAGTGGGCACCGTACAGGCCTTACTCCCTTTGGACCTCACAACAGCCCTTTGAGGAACATGCTCTCATCATCCCCATTTCACAGTTAGGGAAACCAAGGCACTCTGATGCTCCTCAGTCCAGCTCTCAGAAGAGACCATTAAGGGTGTTTCTTGTAACAGGATGGAAGGGCTTCAGAAGGGAGCTAAGGGTCTGGGGCAGACAGCCCCTGTGCCCCCAAACAGTTTGCTGCCCCCTCCAAGGGCATGTGCCTTTGGAACTGGGGAGTGCAGGCTTCTGGACTGGCTGCAACCCACACCAAGACCCACTTATTTTGAGGGAGGTGGGAACTTATTCCCCAGTATCCTCCTCATCGCAGAAAGACTGCACTCTGGGTTTCAAACCGTGTTGATCCTGGGGCCCCTGGGCCAGGGGAAGGGGGGGTGTTGGGGGGAGAGGTGACAAAGGAAAAGAGACCGGTGTGTTCATAGTTCTAATTTACCGGTGGCAATTAGCTTCCTAAAATGGCTAACCTTTCAACCCTCTGCCTGCCTTCACTGGGGGAACTATTGACATTTAGAATCTGCAAGCTGAGTGTGGCAGCGAGGGAGGCAATGTTTTTTTAATGGGGACTCAGAGCCTGTGGATGTGTTCTCCCAGCCCGGCCATTTGCATACTTTACAGGGTGTGGGTCGAGCAGCATTTTAAGAGGTTTGTTGGCTTTCTGGAAAAGTGACTGCCAGGGACCGTGGGAAGTTTTATCCATGTGGGTTCCAGATACAGCTGATTTTGTATCCTCATGCCCTCTCGCTGCTCTGGCCCATGCCAGGAAGAGGTGGCAGAAGGAATGGCTCCGGTCTGGAGTGGGCCCAGACGCTTCCCTCTCTCACAACCCGAGGAGCTAAAAGATTGGGGTCCTGTCCCCAGCCTGCCTTCTGGCCCAAGCCCACCCTCCTCCCAGGAAAGAGTGTGCCTTCCCACAGTTACCGTGTCCAGCCTTCCGCCTCCCGCCGATGTGGGCCCCTTCCCCCAGCCCAGCCAGGGGCCTGATTCTGTAGTCCATCTATCTGTCTGTCTGTCCATCCATTTGTCCATGCAAGCTGCTAACACTTACCAAAGGCCTATTATGTGCCAGGCAATGCTCCAGGCACTGTGTTCTTGGCACTGTGGTTCTAGGCACTGTGGATGCAACAGAGAATAGGACAGACCGAGTCCCTGTCCTCATAAAACCTACATTCTAGTAAAGAAGACAGAGGAACAAAATAAATATGTGGAATATCAATTGTGCAACGTGCTTGGGAGAAAATACAGGAGAGAAGGGGGACAGGGCACTATGGAGCAGAAGACTTGCACTTGTACTTTTAGACAAGAATAGCCTCACCGAGAAGAGCAAAGACCTATGGCAGTAAGGAGTGAGCCGTGGAGGCAGGGGGAACAGCCAGTGCAAAGGCCCTGAGGTTGTCAAGAGAGACCTGCCGTTTGCAGGGGACAGCAAGGAAGTCAATGCGTGTAAGGCAATGAGTGTAAAAGGATCACAAAGGTTACACACGCCTCCAATGGGCTTTGGCTCTCATTCTACGTGCTGCGAGGAGCCACCGGAGAAATGGCATGCTCTGCTCTGTTTTAAAAGGCCCACTCAGGCAGCTTTGTGGAGAGATTTCCAGGGCTCAGAGAGACAGGCAGAGAGCAGGGAGGAGGCTGGGTCAGTAACTCAAGCAAGAGGTCCTTACCACCCTCCCCCACCCCCCAGAGAAAGTGAGTCCTTAAACTTCCCAGACAGGGCCCAACCGGACCCTGAGAAAGTTCTGGAACGCAGCTCTGCTGGGATTTCTAGCCATTTCAGAGGCCAGCACTGCCCTCTGGGAGCTATCCTATTCTGGGATGAGAGGACGCCTGCTTTAAAGGATCATCAGCCTTACTGTAGCAGCGGCTTAGCGCTCTCTCCCTGGAGACACTGACGGCCCCCCCCTTAGAGGCACAGGCCTCAGGCCCCTTTCCCGGAGAGAGATGAGCCCTAAAGAAAAAACCCAGTAAGGAACCCTTATGCCCCCCAGCGCTTTAACCCTTGCAAAGTCTTTTCACCTGCATTAGCTCATGCGCCTCTCACAACATTCACTAGTTAGCTCCTTTATTATTATTTCTGCTTGGCAGGTGGAGAAACTGAGGCCTCGGCTGGGAGACAAAGAGGGAGGACAGGGAGAAGAGGCTGCGACATGAGCCTGGGGTGGGGAGGACCCTGAGTCTCACTGCCTCCCATCCCCCATGCCAGTGAGCCCCTTCTACCTCCAGGTTGGGATGCCAAGGGCAAAGGCAGCTTTCCTCCCAGCCACGGACACCAGACGTCCACGAGGTCACTCTGAGTTTCAAACCCAGGTCTAGACAACACCTGCCAGGTCCAAGAGCCCCTTTCCCCCAGAGGAACCTGGCTCAATTCCACCCAGGAGAAAGAGGTGGGGGAGGAAGAGGAGGGCTGGCTCACCCCAAGCCAGCCTTCTCTCAAGGGTCTCTGCACCCTGGTGTTGTTACGGGAAGGTGCTGATGGCAGCAGGTCAGCCCCTGGGCTCTGCAGCCTCTGGGGTGTGGCTCTGTGGCCCCCTGTGGCTTGTGGCTGTGGTGTGTGGCTGACAGGGCTCAGAACTCAGAGGGAGGAAGGGAGGAAGTGACAGGGAAGTGCTCACCAGTCACGGTCATTTCAGCACCCACCCCACCCCTGCCCCTGCCCTGAACTTCTCTAGGGCTCTGCTCGCCTGGTCACTCCAGGGACAGCGAGGGCACAGTGCAGGCTAGGGAGGCTTCCTCCGAAACTCGAGCCCACATTTATAATAGATTTATAAGAACTGTGTGGACATGTTTGCGTTTTTTAGCCCCTCATAAGTGATGCCATTATGGCAGCTATAACTCTTATTTACTCCATCAGCAGGCTGCTGGCAATGGCACAAAAATAGATTCGGAGAATTTATCTCATACATGCATCATGAGGAGGCAACCGAGGCGCACAGGTGAGATTTATGTGGGCAGAGGTGGGGGGGCGAGTATCCATCATCCCCACCTTCGCCTTAACGCTGCTCCTCAAAGAGAGCCATTACCCTTCCTAATCAGAGCAAGGGAATTGTTTCAACTTCCTCCTGCAACAGGCTCGGCTCTTCTCCTTGCTCTCTGGGTGGGGCCGCGCTGAGGGGCTTGGGGGCCTGGCTCCCCTCAGAGAATGGCCCAATCCATGGAAGGTGTAGGGCCCCAGTCAGGGCCCTCCACAGAAGGGAGGCCAGGGTGTTTGGGCAGAGGATTGTTTTATGCACTGAAAGAGCCCTTGAAAGCACACACAGCATCCCCCATTCCTGGTCCAGATCCTAGGCCATGCTGTTACTCCTCCTCAAAACCCTGCTCCCCCTCCCACCCTATCCCAGGCCTCCCCAGTCCTCAAAGCCCCACTCAAATCATGCCTCCTTCCCAATACTTTCCCTCACTGTCAACACAGAGGGGAAGGAGAAGGTCCCCTGAGCTGAGAGGACAAGGAAGAGGATGAGGGGCCGAGGCCTGACTCCATACTGACCAGGCGTCCCAGTACTGGGACTCAGTTTCCTCATCTTTAAAATGGGAGGCTGTACAAAGGACTTCCGGGACCTTTACAGAGCTGAAGTTCACTGACTGTCCTAGTCCTCACCCTCACCAGCTCTCCCATCTTTGAGCTGCTAAACCTCTTTCGAGGGTTCTCATCTCTGGCTCCATATCAGAATCCCGAAGGAGCTTAAAAAATTTTTTTACCAAAGCCTAGTCCCACCCCTCACCAAATGAACTGGACTCCCTGGGGTGGGGCCTGGATAGCAGTATTTTTTAATGTCTACATTATTCTAATATCCAGCCAGAGTTGGGAGAACCCCCTTGGGATCTGGATATCCCAGTTTATAATTATTATAACAAATGCTGAATGGATGGATGGATAGATGGATGGGTGGGTGGGTGGAGAGGTGGACAGGTAGGTGAGTGGATGGATGGATGGATAGACGGATGGATAGGTGGGTGGATGGATGATAGATGGATGGATAGGTGGGTGGGTGGATGGATGGATGGATGGATAGGTAGGTGGGTGGATGGATAGGTAGGTAGGTGGACAGACAGATGGATGGATGGACAGGTGTGTGGACAGGTGGATTGGGTGGGTGATAAATGGTTACTTCCTTGCCATTGTTTGCTATTTTCATTGGGTTGACCTCTTATCATCAAGACTATGAGCTTTCTTAGGGCAAGGATTTTTTTGCATCCTTTATGTTCCCCAACAATGCTCAAGTAAAGCCAGAGAGAACCAGTGCTCAAGGGAGTCCTAAGATCTTTGCGTGGTAAGAACACTAGACTAGGAGAAGACAGGGGTTTAAATATTGCATCCCTCACTGACCGTGACTCTAGTCCAGTCAACTTGCCTTTGATTTCTCATGGCATTAGGAACAACAACAAAATAGTAATGATAAGCCCTGCCAGCTTGTCAAGTTCAAGTGGCCCAGATAAATTTTAAAGTGTAGTATGCATGGGGGATAGTGTTACTATTATCATTTTCTCTAATATTTAGTTCCCCAACTGAACACAGTGTCCCCAACCTCCCTTGCATCGCTGATAGACATCTTCCTGACCTTAGTGACATTTTAGCTGCCACCCTGAGGGCCCAGGCCCCTGCCGATGGAGATGTGGGCCCAGACATTCTGGGGCCCCTTGAAACCTAACATTGACCCCCTCTCCACTCCCAGCCAAGTGGCCACGACTCAGCACCCTGGCATCTCTGCTTTCCACCTGAGGCCTTAGCCTTTCTCTCGCCAGCTCTCCCTTCCTGGCCTGCACCCCTGCTCCCCCCAGACCCTGAGCTGCCAGTTCTGCTTGGTTCCCAGGAGGCTCCCTGGCAGCGCCGCCCAGTGTTGGCCCTGACTCCAACATGCGGCCCCCACCCAGCCCCTGCCACCAGACTGTGCTCCACCCTGAACTCTAGTCATCCACGGATCTTGAAAATGCAAACTCCATAGGGTCCCCTCCTGCTTTAAAATGCTCAGTGGGCTCCTTCCTGCGGGCTCCTTCCTGCGGGCTCCTTAAAGCTAGATCCTAAGAGGCCTCTCCAGATCCAGCCCCTTACCTCCACCTAGCCTGCGCTCCTGCCACACGGAGTTTTCAACATTTCTTAGACACACTGGGTGCTTTTCCAACTCCAGGCCTTTGCATATGCTGTTCCCACTGCCTGGAATTAATCCCCCTTCCCTGCTCCAGCCTCTTCACTTGATCAGCTTCTAGTCAGCCTTTAAACCTCACGTCCACGGCCACCTGGATGAGGATTTTCTCCACTGGCCTGGGCAGAATTAGTGGCCATGGACTTCAAGTGTGTTCTTTGAAAAATCTCAATATGAGAAGGTCCAAATAATGCAAGTAGGGCTTCACTCTATTTCATAAAACTCTTCATTTAGAACACACAGTCATTGGGGGGGCCCTTGAACAGAGACTTGCCTTAGGAGAGCTAACACAGCCCCCAAACGTGAGTCACCCGTGGGTTTATAGGGTGATCAGGGGAAGAGGGAAGGAGGGAGGGAGGGAAGGAAAGGAGGAAGGAAGGATGGGAGGGAAGGAGGGAGGGAGAAAGGGAGGAAGGAAAAGAAAAAGAAGAAAAGAGGATGAGACATGAAAAGAAAGAAGGGGAATAGTAAAGAAAATGTGTATCTCCATCTTGAGATTACAAAAGAGGCTCTTCTCTAGAGGCAGACAATACATTACTGATGTAGGCACAGAATCTGGGTAAGTGGCGAGTGTTGACATAAAATCTGGGTAACTGAGAAACCATCCCTCCTGTGTTGAACCACCTAAGAAAGAGTACATTTCACCAACCCAGTCTCAGTAAAATACACCCCAAACGCCAACACGAATTGCCCACTGCCACTGGACAAGATTCACGCTCCAACTGTGCCAATTTTCCTCTGATAGGCTGCAAACCCCTGCACTTTTCGATTACTTCATGAAACGTGAAGTATAAATACTCGGGGCCGCTGGCACTAAGGACTACAGGACTACAGAGAGTCATGAGCCCAGGACAACACCCCCGTGAAGCTCATAAGCGTTAGCAAATGCCGCTTTCAATTACGCGCGCCCATTTTAAATGGTAAAAGATGTAATGTTAATCAGACATTTAGTTTGCAAGTGTTTTTCTTCGTAAATGTCATGTACAAGGAGACATTCAGACGTGAGCCACAACTTAATCGGCCGGAGGCTGCCTCACTCGGTGGTGTGTATTTGTAGTGGGGGGCGAGGAGGAAAGGAGCAGTCTCTTTGATTCCCAGGCGCCGTGCACTTCTTTTCTCATTTCAGAATGTGTAGCATGTGGAAAATAAACCTGGTGCTATTCATAATGTTTGGTAACACTCCGGCCTCGACTCACTTTTTGCAGGAAATATCTTGCCCCTGAAGCAAGCTCTGTGCTTCCAGGACCGAGTAAATATAAGGGGCCAATTTGTTGTTCAACTACTAGTTATTAAATCACAACGCCAGGAAGCCATGTGTGGCCACACTGCTTGGGTTTTAAATACGGAACAGCCTCTCTCTGATTTGGGAATCCCTCGGGGTGGGAGGGGAGCAGGTTCCCATCTTTTTCCTAGAGCCTGCTCACAATAAAAAGGAAATTCCACATGCCAGAGGCAGGAGAGCAGACATCATGACCACTGGAGGCCATTGCCAGTAGCGGGAGCGTATGAATGTGTGATTGTGGGTCTGTAAAGCATGGAGGCAGCCGGCCCTGGTAGGGTGCTCTAGCCCTTAGTACTTGAACTGTGGTCCCAGACCAGCCACAGGGGCATCACACAGGAGCTAACAAAAATGCCGAATTCCAGGCCCCACGTTTTACCCCCTTCCCGGCTGCTGAATCAGAACGTGCATTTTAACAAATCTCCAGGGGGACACATGGGCAGTGACTCCTCCCAGTCACTGGAAGTCTCTGATCCATTTCATTTCATCTCCTCGGAAGAAAGGAAATAAAAGCCAGAGAAATAAGCAGGACCCCTCAGTGCTATCAGGCTGCAGGTACCCATAACACAGACAGGTAAGTTCCATGAGGCAGGAACCACTTGCTGATAAGGGGCACAAAGTGAAGATACCATCTAGGACTCAGGACACTGGGGCTCCAGGACTGACTCAGCCAGAAAGGTACTGTGTGACCCTGGGCCTCAGTTTCCCCACTTGTGCCACGGAGGGTGGAATTCATTATCTCCAAGGTCCCTTCTAACCCTATCATTCTCTGCTTCTGCTCGGAGATGCAGGGAAGAGCTCTCGCCAAGCTGCATGCAGACTTCTCTCACCGGGAAAATTAATTCAGTCCTCAATGTTGCAGTCTATAAATTACTGGCCAATCTGTTTCAGAAATATTAAGGGAACATTTATAAATTGCATCTTCCATTCAATGCTGCAGAGGAAAGATCTTGGGGCCTTCGGATGTTTATCTTACTTAAAGCCCCAGCTAGAATCAATCTCCCCCAGCCTTCATGGGAGAGAACATCATTTCGGGGGGGTTGGGGGGGTTACCATATGTCAGGCTGCCTCTCCCTTCGCCCCCCCCCACTCTCTGCTCTGGAGAATTTACTTCCCCAAATTCAAGCTGGGGACTTCGAGCAAAGCAAAGCGAGGGTGGGAAGTAGGGGAGGGGAGGTTGGATGCGACAGGAGGCTGGGGCAGGGTACCCTCCCTTGATCCACCCTCACGAAGCAGAGGGTCACGATGCTGGCTTGAGGGGCTGGGGGACGGTGCTGAGAACAGGCCGGGAAGTTAAGCTGTCTCCTGCAGTAATTGATTTTGACAGCGTAACAAGTTAATTCGTCACTGTTTTGCAACTTATTTGAGAATTCATCGGTAAGCAGAGTCCCACAGGACAGCTTGTAATCACTTGTAAACTCAAATTAGGTTTCCCAGTTAAATATCGTTGATATCAGGTAGAGTTGGACTCATACCAGTGACTACCAATGCACTGTTTCACCTTTTCCCTCACGTCAAGGACATGCTCTGGCTAGAGGTGATGTAAGCAGATGAAGGCCAAGTTCCAGGCACCAGCGTTAACCAAGTGATCACCCTAATTGGAACTAGCTTGATGGGAGGGAAGAAAGGCGGACCAGGTCCCCCCCATCCCTTAAATACACCATATTCTCTTCTCCTCGGTTATTAGCATTACGTTTAGGCTCATTGACATGTCATCGTGAAAAATGAAATGAACTAGGATAAAAAGGCTTGTTCGGGGCCCAGCTCCTTGAGGAGAATTAATACCTGAGCTAAACCCCCTTCCAGCCGGGTCTTCCTAATACTTTATTACAATAGTTTATCAGGAACAGTTATTTTAATACCAGGCCATAAAGACCATATCGGGTGGCAGCTTTATTTCCCAGGAGTTAAATATTAATTGCCACACAAAAGGAATATAAAAATGACATGGGGAACAAATATTCCAGCTTCCTGCAAAGTGAAAAGAATTCTTTAATATTATCATCTCCACGATAGGGTGCACACTGAGGCTTAATTAAAATGCACAATTATTCTACATTTTTTTTTCCTTCTTGGCTTCCAGGAGATGGGCTCAGAGATGGAAGCCGGGGCCACGTCCCTGCAAGCTGGGCTGACAGTTCTCGACAAAGCACTGCCGCTCAGGGAATGAACAGGGCAACCACAGTAAACGGTTAATATCAGAATATAGGCCGTGCAGAAGGCAAATGCAACTTTACCCAAGAGCCTTAAAATGTTTTAACTACCATTTCAATCAAGTATGGAAGTTTGAAATGTGGCACGAAACACACTTCTTGGAGAAGCTGTTTTCTTTCCACCCCCAGAACTAATAAATCCAAAAGGCCTACTTAGGCTAAGACAAGGCAGGAGCTGAGGAAGCAGTTTTGGGAACTGCTAAAAACATCCCTCCGAGGGGTTGAGGGGTAGCTGTGGGCTGGGCTCTGGGCACACACCCCCGCCCCCCCACCCCCCACCC
>LNAC01000018.1:4139480-4276755 GCA_002007465.1 Ailurus styani | reverse complement strand
CCCACCACCTGCCGTGCCATGAGGCCGGAGGAGACCTGGGGCAGGGTGTGCAGGCCTGGAACATTCCAGTTATATGCATCCCCCACACCCCTCACTCCTTCCACAGCTCCAGAGAAAGGGAGGAAAAGGGCTTCTGGGTCCCCCAGCCACATCCCCGCTCTGCAGAAGGGAGGCATCAAGGGGTCACTGAATCCAGTCCCCTCCTTCTAGGATAGCCCCGTTCCAGGGCAATTACCGGCCCCGCTTCCAGGAAAGAGAACGAGACGGTGCTGTCTCCCTTACTACCAGTGAGGCCGTTACTCACCTGGTACACATCAGCACTTCTGTGCCAGCTCCTACAAGCCTCCAATAGTTCCATGCTAGTGGGTAAAGACCCATCTCCCTGTGCCCTTGAAGTCCCTCTCCCCACTGGCCCAGCCATCCCACCGCCTTCACTGGGACTGCCCCTTCCAGGACTCCCAACCACTCGGCAATTCAAGGATTCATTCCTGCCTCAGCTTGGCAGCTCGAGGTCTGGGGGTGGGTGGGTCAGTACGCCCCCCCACACACACACACACACTTCTAACATCACCTTTAGTCACCTTGGAGGAGCTGCCCTGGCCCTGGTCCCACTTAGAAACCATCCACCTAAGCCCCTTAACTCACATGGAGGACCAGTGGGACGGTGTGACCCAGTGGCACGGCCAGGGCGAACCCAGGCCAGGGCTGGATCCATCTTCCCCCTCCCCCCACCCCCATCCTCACCACTCAGAAATCCTCCTCCAGTTCTAACACAAGTCTTTGCTGCTTCCGGGCACCACTGTCTCCGGCTCAGTCCACCAGCCTCATTAGGGCCCCACTGCCCCTTCTCCCAGCCCCTGGCATTCCTGCAGAGGAAGATGGCACCCCACTCTCTTTCCACTAATTGGGTTTTAATGGTCCTGGCCGGAGGGATGGGCTTGTCGGCTGCCATGTTTGGCCCCAGGCCAGCTGGGGACGCCAGGAAAAGGTGGGAATGCGGCTTAATGAGCAACACCTGTAGCCCTCATGACCACTTGCTTCTTACTTAGCTGTGTCCTGAGCCCCCTTGTCCCTGCCCAGCCCCAAAGACCCCCCGGGAGACTAGGAAACCACTTGCTCTGGGCTCCTGAGTCGGAGAAATATGAGCCGTGCAGGCTTGGGAGAGGCAGAGATCCAGTGATTCTCATCTGTCAGGACATGGGGAGGGCCAGCAGGCCTACCAACCTTTGAGAAATGCTGGGGATAGGTCTCAGACCCCCAGAGACTCCCCTGCCCACTCTGGGTGTAAGACAGAGCTGCTCCTTCTAGAAGCCAGACTCCCAAGCAGGGAGCTACTGTGCTGATTTATTTACCCAATTATAGTAAAACAAACAAGCTGGAAACGAAGGTGGACCTGTGCTCTTGTTCAGAAAGCAGCCACACCTCCCTGCCTGGGTCCTTGGAAGGTTGAGTGGCAGGAGGACAGGTGAGGATCTGAGTGGGCACCTGGGAAGGGACAAATGGGGGCGTGGGCGCACATTGGCTGGGGTGTGGGTCCCCAAGCTCAGCACAATCTCTTCCCTCACAGACCCATCTTGATCCCCAGTGTGCCTGTTGCTCCAAATTGTCCCCTGCTCCTGAGTGACCCTAAAAACTCCAGCCTCCACACCTTTGCTCCTGCAGTGCCCTTGACCAAGGCCTCCTCCTCTCTACCACACCTGGCCTCTGGGCCCCCAAGGCACTTGGCCTGCTCACTGCATTGGTCATCTGGCTCTCTACGCACGTCTGTCCCTATGACACTGGCTCCCAGGCCCCCTGGGGGAGGCAAGGGCCAGACTGGGGACTGGAGGAAGCAGGGAGCCCCCGGTTGGGGCTAGAGTAGCAGAAGATGGAGAAAGAGGAGGGTGCAGGCTGCAGAGACTGGGGCCTCAGGAGGGCCTGGAAAATGTGACTTAATAGGTATGTCACCAAATTGTGGAAACTGAAGGCTGCCCTCCCATCCCCTCAAATCTGGGGGGCTTCTGGGGGTAAGAACAAGGGGTTAAGCCCTGACTCTGCTCAGAGGGCCAGGGAAACTGTAGCTCCATCCTGACTGCCAGAGAGACTGAGGCCCAGGGTGGGGAAGGGAGCCAGCCCAGGCCATCCGCAGGCATTCAGGCCAAGACAACTTTCCCACCACACTGTCCCCTTCGCTAATATCTCAATCCCCCGTTCCTGGCCCAGACCTGTGAAGGCCTCACCACCTACATCTCAAGTTCAGACTCACTCACTCACTCATTCATTCATTCCCTTTTTTCTTACGTTCCAGGCACTGGGGATAACACTGGTGAAGAAGACTGGAAGAGGCCCCTCAGTGTGCTTACAGTCTACAAGAGAGATTGACAGCAGCCACACAACCTGGCCACTAAAATGATGACAGATTGCCATTGAGCCGGTGTGGTGGTGTAGAGAGTGGGGGACATGGTGCATGGGGTAGGGGAGCCACCTTTGGGTCAGGTGGTCAGGGAAGGCCTCTCCAGGAAGGGAACATTTGATACATGAGGGACTATGAGGAGTGAGCTCTGCAAAGATTGGAGGAAGCTCCTTCCAGGCAGAGGGATCAGCAGGTGTAAAGGCCCTGAGTCAGAAAAAGGCTTGCAGGAAGCCAGTGTGGTTGATTCACAGCCTGCAGGCTGGGACTGGAGGAGGTAGCACTGGGCCCAGGAGCACCAGGTCTTATCTGCACAGTCAAGACTCTGGAGACTCTGGATTTTTCCTAAGGATAATGGGGAGCCACTAGAGGATTTTTAGCAGGTGAGCTCTAATTCATTTATTCAACCCATATCTTTCCACGTGGCTGCCCCACATTCACCTTCACCAGTAGAACGGGGCCTCAATATGATGGCTGCAAAGAGCTGAATTTTGCAACAACTGGTGGGAGCTTCCCCCACTTGATTCCCCCAGTAAGACCACAACCCACTGATAGCTTGATCGCAGCCTTGTGAGACCTCCATAGATGACCCAGCTAAACCATGCCCAAACTCTTGACTCAAAGAATTCAAGGTAGTAAGTTCACATTGGTTTGTGGAAATCTATTATGCCAGCAGGAGAAAACAAACTAAGATGAGAGAGTGAGAAATGCAGATATTTGGAGGAAAACAATGGCAGGAAGAGAACGCAGCCAGTGCAAAGGCCCTGAGGTAGGAGAGGAATCCCATGGAGGTCAGAATGACAGACATGCAAGGCAATAATTGTAGGAAATGAAGTTGAATTACATGACTGAGTGACACGGAGGGTTTTTTGTTTTTAGTCTGATAGGCATTTTGTTGAACAATCCCTTTGAATTATGAAAAAGTATATTTTCAGATGTGGATTTTTAAAATACAATCTACAGAGGCCCTTGGCTGGCTCAGTTGGTAGAGCATGCAACTCTTAATCTCAGGGTCATGAGTTTGAGCCCCATGTTGGGCATGGAGCCTACTTTTAAAAAATAAATACATAGGGACACCTGGGTGGTTCAGTTGGTTAAGCATCTGCCTTCTGCTCAGGTCATGATCCCAGGGTCTTGGGATGGAGTCCTGCATCAGATTCCTCACTCAGTGGGGAGCCTGCTTCTCCCTCTGCCTGCTGCTCCCCTGCTTGTGTGCACACACTCTCTCTTTCTCTCTAGCTCTCTGACAAATAAATAAATAAAATCTTTTAAAAAATAAAAAATACAAAGGGGTGCCTGGGTGGCTCAATGGGGTAAAGCCTCTGCCTTTGGCTCAGGTCATGATCTCAGGGTCCTGGGATGGAGGCCCGCATCAGGCTCTCTGCTCAGCAGGGAGCCTGCTTCTTCCCCTCTCTGCCTGTCTCTCTGCCTACTTGTAATCTCTCTCCCTGTCAAAAAATAAGTTAAATCTTTAAATAAATAAATAAAAATACAGAAATAATAAAAACTTAAAATCCAATCTACTACTACTAAAATACAATCTACATAAACAACTAGGACTGCTATATATATTCGGAGTAATTAAGGTGCCCCCTGAACCGTAGTTAGAGTGGTAAACTGGTATATGCTCACTGCCCCGAAATTTCATTTGTATTCAAATGCTAACAAGTTACATCATTTCAAACCAATAGCTCTGTACCTAGATAATGTGATCCTTTTATTGGGAAACACTCTGGGACACACCCGAAGCCTTAAACAACATTTCTAAGTAGCTCCTGGAGGTTTTGAACAGAAGAGGGACCTGTTCTGACTCATGCTTTGGAGTCCACGCTGGCTGCTGAGTGCAGAATGGGCCAAAGGAGGGCGAAGGTGGATTCAGGACAGCAAAGTGGAAGGCAGCTGCACGAGCCCTGGCGAACAATGAGGGACCTTGCTGCTTGTCCCTTCCCACCAACCAACCTGGATGGTCTTGGGCAGGTTGCAGCCTGCGGTCTGCAAAAGCAAGACAAATGACACAGCCTGGTCCCCATCCCGGGGCAGCAAAACCTCCAGGCCACAGCCTTAGCCCAAACCAGGATGCAAGCCCTTACTTAGGACGGTACAAGCTCCTACCATGTGCAAGGCCACGACCCTCATCTTAGCTTTTCTGTCTGGGTTAGGAAGACTCCAGGTTGGGCTTAGGGCAGAGGCTAAGCTTCCTTTAGGGAGCTTTTCCTGATGAATCCCCCAAACTTAGGAGTACTCCTTATGCTTCCAGCTCCTGACGCTTGGGAGTTACCCATTAAATTTGCCTCAGTCAGATTAAAACCCACAGAGGAAGTAATAAAGGGAGTGAAACAAATGTTGCAAAAGAACCCACTGCTTATCAGGCAGTGTCCTGGGAGCATTCATTTCTGAAGCTAAGTGTATGATTGGCAAGACTGCTTTCATTTTTTTTCCCCTAATGAGGAGACAAGCTCAGAAAAGTCAAGTAAGAGACCCAAGGTTGCACAGAAACTCTCAGCTCGGCAGATGGGGTCTGAACCCAGTCTATTTGACTCCAAGGTCTATGTTTCCAAACACACCACCTCGCCAGCAACCTGGCACTTTGATGAAATGCCAAAATAAAACACTAAGTAAAACACCTCCAAGCCCCACCAAATAACCCACGTTTCCCAAGCAGTACCTAAGGCAACAGCATTTCAGAATCATTAATGAATTAGGGCCATCTCTTAG
The DNA here is from genome assembly GCA_002007465.1 of Ailurus styani. NCBI lineage: Eukaryota > Metazoa > Chordata > Mammalia > Carnivora > Ailuridae > Ailurus > Ailurus styani. Next base: position 4,271,651 of record LNAC01000018.1, on the reverse strand, counting down.
GAGGGTGGGGGTTAGTGGATTATATGCCTAATTTAAGTGTTATTATTCCATGGTATATTTATGTTTTCTTAAAGTGTTATCATTCCACTGTCTTACAGACGAGGTCTAGACTCTTCCCTTATCCTGGGAGCTCTGTGAGTCAGAGCCCTGGGGCCCCGCAATGACCTGAGAGCTCCCGGAGGGACCAGTCTCACCCTTCTATAGCCCCTCCCTCAGGCCCCACACCAGCCCCGCCCACTAGGCCCCATCCACAGCCCCTATTCACTGGGCCCTGGGTCCACATGGACCCCACAGGTTTTAGAAGCGCGGTCCTAGCTGACACTGGCAAGAGGAGAAGCAAACCTGGCCATGGACGAGGCAGGAGGGGACATGCCTACCATGGGAGCACAGCCCGAGACCCCACCATGGCACCTAACATTTTTGGGCAACTGTCAGAAATGGGATTTAAAAGTGAAACTTTGCAGTATAATCAATAGACTAGGAAATTACAGAACATAAATCACAAGTCTCTTTGTTCTGTGAGCGTGAAAAAAAGTCATGTTTATGACCAGAATTGAAAAGGGGGAAATGGTGAGCGCCCCCTCCTGGTGAGACCACCTATTGCCAAGTCATTCTGGACACTGCCCTCCCCTCCCTACTTTTGTCGGGATCTGTGGACCCACCACACTGGGGTCCACACTGGGGTTGGGGTATTGGTTAGCTCACTTCCAAGTGGTGTTTCCCCCATGAAACTTGAGATGACTACCTAAGAGACACCACCCTGGGGCAGGCAGGGATGGGTGCCCAGATGCTCTAGAAATTCTCTTCTCAGCAAACATATCCTGGTCCGGGAGGACACTGCCAAGTGTGGCTTAATGGCCTCCTGCTGCTCTTTGCATTATTGATTACAATACCTGCTTAGAAGCTTGAAAATGAGATTTTCTCCCCCCTCTATTGATTTCCACTTGGCAAACACCAAGATTCCCCTGACTTTTCCCTGCTGAGGACACTTGAGGAGGGCATGCTGAGGTGGGAAGCAGATGGGTTCCTTGCATCGTCTTCTAAGGAACATGGGAACCCTCCACCCAACTGTCCTGCTTCAGTGGGGCTGTGGCCCCGGGCTCAGGAATGTACCTCAGGGTTGGGATGAGTAGTTTGACCTTGTGTCTTGCACAGAGACACCCCACGTTAACGGGATTTGAGGCTGGAAAAGCTATGCTGTTCATCTCTTCTTCCAGACAGTTCTGAACAGGGGTCCGGAAGGACAGTCGACTTGAAGGGAAGGCTGTGGGGGGTCTGGCCTCTGCCTAAGGACTTCCCAAACCCTGGAGGAAGGTCCCTAGTAGAGGGAGACTACAAAGTGGGGTTTCTGACCGCTCAGGAATGGGATCACGAGAGGCACACAGAGGACACTTTCTGAGAACAGGAGCAGGGGAGTGAAAGGCTGCAGTGAGCTACTAGAGGGTTGGGGTCATGAGAGTGTGAATCGGAGGATCCCAGCAGCGAAGCCTGCTGGACTGTCTCCCTAGTCACCGACCTGTCCTCCTCCCCATTCCCAGCCTCCTCACCCACACAGGTGCTGGGATTCGTCCAGGCTAACGTTTCTATAGTATTGTTGGAAGCCCAGAAGGGTGTACAGAAATGCAAAATTTTTATGTGTCTATTTCAATAATTAAAAAAACCAAACAAACGTCAGCATGTTGTGTGGACCCTAGATGACCACACTGTACCTGAGCCTCGAGCCCCGCTCCCTGCTTTCCAGCCCTGTATCTGTCTGGGGTGGGGGCCCCGCTCAGCTGTGCTCCTGGCCGGCTCCCAAATGGAGACCACTATCCCCTGTGTGTCCCAGTCCACGGAGAGCCTGCTGCCCTGTCCTCATGCCAAGTCCCAATTATGGAAACCACCCAGACCTCTAGGCTCCTGTGAGGTGAAGTTCTGCGGTCTCCCTGCCAGGCCCCTGGTAGGGCTGCAGTGTCCCCTCTGGAAGGCAGCCAGAATGCTGAGCCCTGCCTCCTGATGGGCTGGATTAGCCCACCCACCCGGACCTGAGGCTTGGGGCGGTCCCACTTCCTGGGAGAAGTCAAACCCCACAGAGACAAACCAGTGTGTGCTATTGCCCTGCAGGGAGACTGAGGTCAGGTGATACCCCATGACCCCAGCAATCAGGAGGCAGTGGAGGCCCCCAGGAAGGAGAGTGCCATCTGCCTGCCCCCCTCCCCCCCCACTAACGGAGTCCACTTTTCAGCTGTGTCTGAGGGTGGAGCGCTGGTCACAGGGGGAGCAGCCAGCCCGCTTGCAGCTGGCTAGGCAACTTCAATGCCTCTCTAGGGTGCAGCTTGCTCATCTGTAAAATGGGGAGAACAGCCATCCCTGATTCATAGGTGTGGTGTAAAGATTCAGTGGGTTAACACGGAGAAAGTGCTTAGAACGATGTTTGGCACATAGTGCGTGATGAATGGAAGCTATTCCTTATGCAGTGGGGAAGGCGAACTAGAAGGATCTATGAAACTAACACCCAGGTCTAAGGTCTCATTTAATCTCAGAGTCAACCCTGTACGTTGCCGCTGGGGCGACTGGCTATGTCTGCCGCCAGCGATGATGATGGTTAACACCTCTGTGAAATATGTCACATCCACGGTCCCATCTGTCACCACACTAAAGCCTCAAAATAGCCCTGTGAGCAAAAACGTTAACGTCTCCATTTTACAGATGGAGAAACTGAGGCCCAGAGGAAGGATAGGACTTGCTGGCGGCCTGGCGGCCGTTTTAGAATCACAGAAAGGGCCAGAACGTAGCTCTCCTGGGCCAATGCCACACTCTCCGCTGTCACTTTCCCAGCCTACCTGTGGCAGAAGGAAGCGTTTGCCTCTGGCCAACAGGGCCTGTAACACCTCAGCCCCGAGGGGTGCCTTTTTTACTCACTGAGGCGCCCGCCTAGGGAGGCCGGCCGTCAAATAGGCTTTTATGGCTCCCATAACCGTTCTAACAAATGTCTTTCCAGCAGCGGTGGCTGAAAGCAGATTAATGTCTCCGTGGCCCTAACACTTCTCAGCCCCCTTTGCCTGTCAGGTCATTACCGGCTGGTTTATAGTCGTGAGGCCTTTTTTCAGGTTCACAAACGGTTTGCATGATAAAGAGACCACAGGGCTAAGGCTTCCGGTGCTGCTTTTCCTCCAGGGTGGCGCTGGCTGGCTGGGGGTGGGGGTGGGGGATGTCTGTTCTCCTTTCTCCTGTTTTGGGGCAGGTAAGAGTAGGCACAGGGTAGGAGCCTGGGGCTCTGGAATAAAAATGCTAACGCCACCACCTACTAGCTGTGTGGCCTGAGGCAAGCTGCTTTACTGAGCCTCCATTTCTTCATCTGTAAAATGGGAGTAATAGTACTTTTCAGGGATCAAGAGTGCCAGCTCATGTAAAGAACTCGGTATGTAGTTAGCACTCAGCCGATATGAACTCCATTATCTTTATGATCTGTGGACTCTGTCCTGTTCACTGCCTGGCATATAATAGGCACCTGTTAAATCCATCTTTCATGAACAAATGACGGATGAAATTTTAGAGCCAGATTTATAGATTGAGGGGTTTCTCTACGGTGACACGACCAACGTCCGGGCCGTGATGATTTCTGGTTGTGGGGCTGTCCTCTACACTGCAGGATGTCTAGCAGCATCCCTGGCTTCTACCACTCGATACCAGCAGTACCCTTCTCCCAACTGCGACAATAAAAAATGGCTCCCGATACTACAGAATATCCCCCGAGGGGCAACCCACTTGTCCCTGATCTAATGACATGGAATGACCTCATCTGAAAAATGAGGAAGTTGAGGCCCAGAGAGAAAGTGACTTCCAGAAGTCACGTAGCAAGTGAGTTGACAGGCCTCGGATTCACACCCAGGTGTGCTGATTCTAAGCCCAGGGCTTCTTCCACATTGCCCCTGTCTTTAATGGCCCACTGTCATAGCCCTCCCATTGGGACATGGGCGTGAGCTCCGAACTGGAGGCCAGTTGCTGCTGAGCTGTTCTTCAGTTATCCTACAACATGGGTGCTGGTCATGGGGGGCCTGGGTAGCCAGTTGCACAAGGTCCCCCATTCTGGGGTCAATGCATGGGGTACAGCCACCTATGTGATCAGATGACTCTTACAGTGTCTCTCACTCATGAATTCACTCATCAAATACAGCGTCTATTATTAGCCAGGGACTCAGCTGGCTGAGTCACCAAGGACAGGCAGGTGCTTATGACTGGGTGCCAGACAGCCTGGACAAAATCCTGTTTCTCAGGGACACTTAACCAGCTCAACATCAGTTTCTGCATCTGTAGAATGGGAATGATAATGGCAGCAACTTACAGATCATAAGTACAAGCGTCCCTCCCCATCCAAGGCTAATTGAGTTCAGAAGAAGCTGTCACAGTGAGTGATTAACCCAAAACTTGTTATCCCTCTTTTCTGTTCCTGAATTGGACAGCAAGACTGTGGATCGGCAGGGGTTTGCCATGAGGATTAAATGTGTAGACCAGGATGTACTGGACACTTTGCTGAGGCAGTTTCTAAGAACTCTACATACCATCCCTTATTCATCTCACTCGACAAGACCCCAAAGCAGCTACCATTTTACTGAAGAAGAAATTGAGGCACAGTGAGGTCATAAAGCTTGTCCAAGGTCCCACAGCTGGGACAAAGGTGAAACCAGGATGTGAGCCAGTCTGCTTCTACAACCTGTGCCCTTAGCTTCCCAGGACTAAGCATTTACCTCAGGACTGCTGCTGCTATGGGGATGGTGAAGATGAAGATGATGATGATAGTGATGACATGATGATATTATCCTCAGTGATGAAAAAGGTGTGGTGATGATCTCTTTAAGCCATTTAATGCTTTTCGTGGGGGAAAACACGGGGGCAAAAAATTCTAATGTTCTAAGATAGGAATTGGTAAAGATTTTCTGTAAAAGGCCAGGCAATAAATTTTTTTTTACTTTCCAGGCAAGACCATCCCTGTCACAACTACTCAACCTTGCTGATATTGTGAGAAAATTATCATAGATAGACCTCCCGAAACAAATGTGCATGTCTGTGTTCCAATAAAACTTTATTTACAAAGGCCGGCTATGAAACAGACATGACCCACGGGCCTTAGTCTGCTGACCTGTTTTAAGAGAACTACCTTAATTGGGAAAAGTGCCTAGGTCCCCTCTCTTTTCTCCAGCTCAGGGGAAAGGAGCCCAGTGGTCTGGAGAGAACACTCAGGAAAGACTGGAATAAAAATCACATGTCTGGGATCTGGGGCAAGGGACAGCTCACAGCCCCAGGGCTGTTCCCTCAGGTGCCGAGAGCTTGGGAAGCCCAGCTTCGCCAAAAGTCCTTGGCGACTGTAACCCATGGGAACCACGTCAGGCTTGCCTGTCCCTTCAACCAGAGACCTGCAGTGAGCAGTCAGAGAGCTGGGCCCAAGAAACTTCAAAGGCACACCTGCCCCGGATGTTCCCTGTCGCACTGTGACTCCCTGATGGCCCAAGGTGCCCTGGCTGGGCTGAGGGTGCCTGACAGAACAATGAGATCCACTTAGGCCCGAAAGGAGGAACACTCAGCATTTGGAATCACCGCCGCACAGAAAGGGGGTTCAACCATCTTCGCTTCAGAGGTTTGTAACCCTGTACTCAAGCAGAGGCTGGATCTGGCGCTGGGAGAGTCCTGTCCCACAGCATTTACGAAGTTGCCGCAGAGCTAACTAGATAATTCCGAGCGAAGGCGAACATCATCTTACACAGACACGCTCTTCAGATCAATCCGCCTCTCCCCCCAGCAGCCACGAGACCTTGACAACTCTGCCTCTCGTTCCCTCACCTCTTGAATGAGAATAATTTGCAAGGCTGTCTGGAGGATTCAATGCGCACAGACACAGACCTGCCCAGCACCTGCCACATAGTAGGCACCTAGTGACGTTCCGTCCCCTTCTGTAAATGTTTGTCTGCAGAGCAGCTGCAGAAACCAAAGGTTATAGGAAGATTTTTAAAATTCTGAGAGAAAACTCGGCCTTAGTTTGATCTCCCCACCTCCCCACCAAGAACTAGGAAAGGACAGCTGTCATTCACTTCATCTATGGCTTTTCTTGATATAATTTAGTGGCCATGATGTCTCACAGCTTGTTCTATTCTGTCCCAAGTACTGCCTGGGCATAGAGTGGGGGAGATAAAAGCTCTAGCTAAGACCCACCTTATGGGACCGCCCCCTCCCTGCCCACCTGCCCTGTAAACGGGCGCCAGCACCAACAACACCGTCAGCGTCACGCTCTGATTCACCTGCCTGTTCCCTCTACTAGGCTCTATGTTCCTTAAGGAAAGGGGTGCATCTTACCACCTTATCTCCCCAGTGCCTAACCTAGAGCCTGCTCTCTGGGGCCTCCCACCGTGAGGTACGCGACTGGGCTGGCCCTAAAAAGCCATCAGCCCATCCGCTTCAGAGCTGCACAGAAACTCACTGCATTTCTTGCTTGTTCTCCAGAAACTCTGGCTGTGACCGATGTCGAGAGACTTTTAGAGCTGAGAGCAAAGGCAGGGAAGCCTGTCCTGCTAATCTGTATTTGCTAAGCAAATGGTATTGACTTATGAAAGAGAGTTGTTCGTTTCAATAGCAGCCCTGCCTATGTGGTTCATGATCTCCCCAGAGAAGCCCAGCAGCCGCATTGGAGAGCTGTCATTTCCTGTGATCTGGACCATGCAGGGCTCCTGGTTCCCCATCAGGGCTGTGACCTAGAGCCAAGAAACACGCAGTGCAGAAAAGAGGGGAACCCTCAGTGATTTCCCTTGGTGGCAGCAACAGCAAGGAGAAAACAATCGACACCACTCATCCTGCTGCCAATGATTTAAAAAAAGCTGGTTCCAATTCCAAGTTCCTCGCTCGCTGCCCTGGCTCATACACCAGGGACTCCCCCCCTACCTCCCACCTCCCCCCCCNGGGAATAAATGAGTACTATCTAGCTCAGCCCAGCACCAATGGCAGAGCCCACGTCACCCCAAATGACTCCCTGCAGACACTCTGCCCTCCAGGAGCCCTTCCCTGCTCATACCAACAGGAAGGGCCCTGTACCTTCTCTGAGCTCTTGGCAAAATGCGCGGTGCCCCCTGGAACACTCTGCCTTATTGTTCCTCGGGTAGTGGGATAATCACACCACAGAGACTGAAGGCACCATGTGGGCAGGAACCTGCCTGTCCATTCATAAATCCTAAACAGAGCCTGCAGCAACTGTCCTGTCTGTATTAAACAAATGATATTCTGCTGAGTCAGAAACAGACCAAGTCCTAGGGTTTACCAACACACGAACCATCGATCTCTGCTTTTTCTTATCACCCAAGTCTTGACTCAAATGTCCCTCCTCAGGGAGGCCTTGGGTAACCACTGTGCCTCACTCCCTTGAGCTTACTAGTCTGTTTTATTTTTTTCATACCAACACCTGAAAGTTACTGGATTTATTTCTGTGCCTGCTAACTGTCTCCCTCCCTAGAAGGTAAGCCCCATAGAAGACACAGACTCGGTCTTGTTTGCTACTGTCTCTCCAGCATCCAGAACTGGGCACAAATGCCCAGCTGGCATCCAACACAGATGTACAAAGTGAAAGGCATTCCTAGGTGAGCTAGTGAATGAAGGATGAGCGCACTCAGTGCTGGAGGCCCACTTTACCTTTGCCTTCTTGGGGGAAGGTGCTCACCTCTAAGCTGCTCCCTGGGCAGCCCTCTCAAGCCATACAGACCTTCAACAGCTCATGTCCCTAAACCCCCAGGAGATGCTGCAGAACCAGGACCCGGGAAGGTCATCCATCTTGCCCCCGCTGTAGGACTAGAACCTCACCTTCCCGACTTGCTGTCACCCCACTGTCTCCAGCTCTTCCATTTCTCCCCAGCCCTATTGCCCCTTTGATTTAAGGTAGCAACTTTTCCAAGAGAACAGCAAAACCTTAATAAGAAATCGGCCAGGGCTGATGGATGACACCAAGTTGGCACCAGCCTCAAGGTCGGAGGGAGTTATTTTAAACTATTCAGATTTACTAGGAGGGGAGCAAGTCAGAGGAGGATTTAGGGGCTTGCTTCCTGGCAAGACATGTGGACAGGTCCCCGAGCAATCTAAGACAGACATTTCCTGTGCCGGCCACCCCCTACCTCTGCCTTTGCCCCGCCATCCTGAGATGGATGGTGAGGCCTCTGGCATGAGCAATTTATTGGGCGCTGGTCAAATAAATTTGAAGTCTGGGAGTTGAGCAGAACCTTGTACCTCTCTTCCCTGCTGGGGCCCTCGTCTGAGGATGGGCACTGCACTGGGCTATTGCTGAGAGGCTGTGCCCCCTCTGCGGAGGGCAGGCTGTCACCCTTTCCGGCAGCCTCCAGGAGCCCAGGGCTCCTCAGCCCCCGTGATTAATTAGACCCACTTCTCCACTCCATTTGACTGGCTCCCGCCGGGTGCTGCAGGCAAAAATGCGTTTCACCACCTTCTCTGCCGTGTTTGAGTTCGGAGGCCTGAGCTGCCCTGTCCCCTCTTCTTTCCCAAGCAGACCTGAAGCTTTCCGGAGCTCAAGATTCCTCTTGTCTCCAGAGTCCCTTACCAATCAATCCCTGTCCATCCTTCAAGGCCCACCCCAGTCCATACCTCCTCCAGGGAGCCCTCCCTGATTTCCCAGGGAGACCCAGGCCCTTCTTTGTGACATGCATGGTTTATCCGCTTTCTGTGGCGGAAACAATGGGCGGCTTGTGCCCTTGTCAAGCTCCCACTTTTTACTCGAAATATCCTCCCCACCTTCCTGCCTGCTCAGCACCTCTCATCTGGCGTTGATAGAAGCTTAGTAGGTGCTCAGTAAACATCTGTTGAACTGAATCGAACAAAACAGACAGCTAAGTTTAACAAAGACCAACACATTGTTTTTCTTCACCTGAGCTTGGGTGCTTGCCAGGTCGAGAAAGAGGTGAAGCTTTTTCTTCTGCATATGGAGTATTTTGAGCTTATTGTGAAGTATAGAGAAAATTAAGCCAGAGGATATTTGCCCAACAAGTCTTACCATTCCCCAGTTTTGCTACAGATGTTTGCATTTTCGAATAAAACAGAGCAGAGCTGAAACTCCTGTGGAGCCCTCCCTCCTCCCTTCCAGGGGCAACCTAAGGCCGACTTCAGCATTTATCATTGCCATGCCTGTTTTTATACTTTCACTACCTCTGAATGGACGCACAAATAGCATATTCATTATTTCGCAGGCTTTTGAACTTTATATAAATGATTATTATGTGGGATGTATGTAGCCCTCTGCAACTTGCTTTTTTTCACTCAATATTATGTATTTGAGATTCATACAAGTAGACAGGTACAGCGCTAGCTCATTGCTTTTAACTGCTGTGGAGATTCCATTGTATGAATATATTACGAGCCATCCAGTCCCCTCCTGAGGGACCTCTACGCTCCTTGCAGCTTTTCACCACTGCAAACAATGATGCAGGCGATGCACACCTGGAGAAGCTCCGTGGGGCAGGGCTGTCCAAGCTGTGAGCTGGAACCCCGAAGAGAGTCACGAAATTAATATCAAGGTCACAACAACCCTTTGAAATAATTAAAGAGAATTTTTAAACGAAGAGATTTTAAAACGTCAGTGCGTGTCTGTGTGTGCACCAGGACGCAGTAGGAGATGTGTTTCTTAACTCAGGTTGTGATAGAAAAAAATATTTGAGAAACCGGGCATCATGGGGTTGGTATTATCTTCAGCTTTATTTAAAATTGCTGAGTTGTGGGGCACCTGTGTGGCTCAGTCAGTTAAGTGTCTGCCTTGGGCTCAGGTCATGACCCCGGGGTCCTGGGATCAAGCCCGGCATGGGGCTCCCTGCTCAGCGGGGAGTCTGCTTCTCCCTCTCCGTCTGCCTGCTGCTCGGTCTACTTGTGTTCTCTATCTCTCTGTCAAATAAATAAAATCTTAAAAATTGCCAAGTTGCTCCCCAAATCCCTCCTCTCTCATCAGAAGCACATAAGAGTGTCTGTTTGCCTGCACCCTCACTAACACTTGGTACTATGAGAAACTGGTTTCCCCAAATTGGTGAGTGTGATAAGGTGGCATCTCTCAATCTGAATTTGCATTTCCTGGCTTGCCAGGGAGGTGAGCATCTTTTCACAGGCTTATGGCCCGTCAAAATATCCCTTTCCTGTGGCGTGCATGTTCGTACTCTTTGCCAGGGATTGAACGGCTGCTGTTATTGATTTGTAGGGTTTAAAAATACATAGTCTGGGTGTTAACCCTTTGTGGATTGTGTTACAAGTGTCTTGTCCCAGTTGGAGGCTTGCCTTTTTACTTTGTTTTGCCAGCTCTGACATTCCGATTCACCATGAGGCAAAAGGGGCCCTATGGCGGAGAGGCGGACTCTAGAGCAGGGGAGAGCTGAGGTCTTTCTGCGTCCCCGGAGCATACCCCTAGGAAATGTCTGGTGCCCATAATGTACCTCACTTGCTGATCCTCTCAGATTTGTCCCGCAGAGAGCTGGGCTTACAGCAAGGGTCCTATGGAGACATAATGAGTCAAGTCATAGGTTTGCTGCACTATAAGAAAAGTCTCAGTGTCCAGGCAGAGAAATCAGAAAGACAGTAGCTCCACTGCCAAAAAGAGCATTGGCTTTATGGAAGGATTTCCTGCAGGGTAGCTATATAAAGTTATGAGTTGGTCTAACTCAGAATTCGACTTATGTCCAGTGTTCCAGAGAGCAAATTTGGGTGTCCCAACAGGTGGCCCCAAGCATCTTGACTTCAGTCACCCCTGTGAGCGCACAGTAGCACACTGATTCATCATACTTTACATGTGAACCAACAAAAAGCAAATGCCTTGTCCAAATCACACTAAAGCAGGGGCCAGGGTGGAGCTGGATACGAGGTCGGGACCCCGGGCAGTGGGTAGTTTGAAGCCAGCGGATCCCTAAGCTCTCAGATGTAGGGGAGTGAGCTGACCATATTGAGAAGGAGCTTATGACCTAACACAGGCCAGGTTTAAGTCCAAATATCTCCATATGTATCCCCCAGGATACAAAGAAAGAGATGACGGACAAAAACCCTCTTCGGCACGACCTCGGGACAGGAACAGGAATGACACCTTGCATTATTACTCCAAGGTCCACTTGCTTGGGGTGGGGCATCCTTGGGCAGGGACAGGGGCAGGGTCTTACTTGTTCCACATTTCAGGACTCAGCACCGTGTAGGGCACAAGGGGCTCAAAGGAGCATCTGCTGGATGAATGGACAGATGGATGAATGGATGAACCAGTGGAGGTGTGCACAGATGGATGAAGGGATGGAGAGATACGTGGTCAGACGGAACGATGGACAGATACAGGGATAAACTGATGCACAGGTGGATGGATGGATGGATGGATGGATGGATGGATGGATGGGTGGGTCGATGCTCCTCATTTGGAAAATGCCCTAGGGGAAGATTTGGTGTCAACAGACCCTCTCAAGCAGGCAGCCAAAGCTGGGAGCCCTGCTGCAGCTGTTCATAAAATATACCAAGTGGCATAACTACAAGAAATAATTGCTTCTAATTGGGCTGAATTATTCTGGCCATATAGTAGACATATTTTTATAACTTTATTAATTATTCAATTTGAGGCCTATTACCCAGCCTGCCAAAATGGGCCTTCCTCATTAGAGAGTGACAGATTCCACAATTCAGCTGCTGCCTTGGCTGCTGCGGCCCCATGGGGCAGGGGATGCCATGAGTGTCCGAGGATGGGAGGTGGCGGGGTGGGGCTGCCCCCTACAGGCAGGCTGGGAGTCAGGGATCCTGAAGGCCAGTAAGGCTGTTTCAGGCACTCTGCCTGGGCATCCCGTGGGCCATCGGATCTGTCTTCCCCAGTCTGGCCAAGGAGGCAGAAGGGTATCAGAATACATCCAACCTGGCCCTGTGGGTCACCCCCTCCAGATCCATTCACCAACTCCTAATCATGGCGGTCTCCCCGCTTCCCCCATGCAATCTGCTCCCCACACCATGCCAAGTGAGCCTGCCATATGTTCTTCAGTGGCCTCCAGTGGGGACAGAGGAAGGAGAGCATGAACCAGCTGGCCAGGGGGATTAGCCAGGACAGGAGGGCCAATGAGAGCCTCCAGCGTGTTCTCTGCTCCCAGACCCAGACCCAGACCGGTCACAGGTCAGTTGGGAGAAGGAAGAGTTCAGAGGTTGCCCCGCCAGGAAACAAATAGACTCGGCTGATGAAAAGTTAGCCTTCAGGAGCTCCCCAAGACCCATGGAATAATGTCCAAGCTCCTTGGGCTGTTGGTGTCCGAGCACAACCCCACCTAGGCTGGCTCCCCAGGCAGCCTCTGCTGCAGCCACAGAGACTTGCTCACTAGTCAGTACCTTCACTTAGGCGCACCTGTCTGCCTGGAACACCCTCTCTTTCTGTACCTGACTACTGACACTTGAAACCTTATCCTTCTTTGTGCTCTGGTTCCAATGTTTTCATGGCATCTCTCCCACTTCCCCAGCTACACGTGATCTCTGCTTCTTCTGAAGAACCAACCTGACTCCTGGCCTCACAACACAATCCTTGAGAAAACTCGCCAGGGAGACACTGGTAGGCAAGAGCTTTTGGAAGATCAAGGGATGTGGCTTTGAAATCTCCTAAACAGCCAGCCCGGAGCCCCATACTCTTCTCTATTCCAAGCACCACCAAGAGACCATCAGCCAGAGGAACCCAAACATGATAAAATGAGAGCGTGAACCCACTGGATTCCATTGAGCGCTGTGTTGAGTGTCCCCCACGTGCCTCCAACGTGCAGGGCCCTGGAGTCCCAGAGACAAGACTGGGCCCTGCCATGGGGAAGGTCATGGGGGATGGGGACAGAGGACAACAAACATGCAATCAAACCCTAATCATGCACAGTGGCATGGACCACACCAGCCGTGTGAAGATAGTCAAGGTCTAGGAATCAGTAAGTGTCACAGCAAGGATGGCATCTGAGCTGAGCTTTAAAAGCAAAAGAGCAAAAGGGTCAGTGGAGAAAGGAAGGCGGGGCAGGGAGGGGGGCAGCGTGGAGTGATGGGGAAGGAGGTCAGACCCAGAGGAGCTTTATAGGCCTGGCCAAGGAGCTGGGGCCCTCCCCGGCAGGCAAAGGGGAGCAGGAGCATGACATGGCTCATATTTGCTCTTATTCCCTCCCTACCTCCCACGTGTGGGAGGGTCTGGAGAAGGAAGCCAGGGAGCCCTGTAAAGAAGTGGGAACCCGAGTTTTAAGTGTGGTCTCCAGAAACAGACTGCCTGGGTTCAAATCCTGACTCTGACACTTGGTGCCCTCAGGCTAGGTCCTCAACCTACCGGAGTCTCTGCTCTCTCATCTGAAAGATGGGGGTAATCACGAATAATCACAAATAATCATGAATAATCATGAATAATCACAAATAATCACGAATAATCACAAATAATCACGAATAATCATGAATAATCATGAATAACAACTAGGACGGATGGCATGTATGGTAAGTGCTGACGTGAGTTAGGACACAAGCCTAAGCGAGAGCAAAAGCCAGAACTCCCTCCCTTTCAGACTCAAATGCCACCTCTTCCACAGCCCCACACTGTGGGGGGAATATTCCTGAGTGGGGAGAGCACATGCTCTGGAGCAGCTGAGTGACCTTAGCTTCCCCAACCGCATCACGAGGGCGGTCGTCCCCACCTCACCAGGCAAGCAGGATGAAGCGAGATGGAACCCCCATCTTCAGGGGTGCCCCAGAGACAACGCCCCTCCTCCCTCCCCTTCCCTGTCAGAGTTCCAGATCCTTCTCTAGGCTGTTGGGGCCAAGATGGCACAGTTCGCAATTCCCTTCCCAGAGGGCCTGTTTCCCATGGAGACTCAGCCCACGCGCCCATCTTGGAAGCAAGGCTTGTGTGCTTACGTGTGTGCATTCGTGTGTGTGTGTGTGTCTCGGGGGTGGGCACAGTGTCCTTTTCATGCCTGAGTGGGGCCGGGGAGGGGTGGTGGCACTGCCTGCCAGCCCCACACAAAGATACCAGCTTGGCTGCTGCCATTCTGTTCTGCTTTTGTCACATTCTCCACGGGTTCTCCCACCCTCCTCCTTCTCCCCCGGTTCATGAGACTCCCTGTGTGTCACTTATTTATTAATTTTGTTCTCAGGGAGCAGATGGCCGGAGCTGAGTCTGGCAGAATGTGCCTCCCTCCCCCACCCTCTGACAGCCCCCTCGAACACGCAGCTCACACAGGCTCCAGGCTACCCCGTTTCTGGAATTCTCAAACAAAAACCGACTTCGAGGAGAGGCCACATAGACCTTCCTGACCCTTGATCCTGCTCGGATGGGACTCGTCCCAATACCTTCCCTGGTCTGAGAGGCACAGGGGGGTAGGGTGAAGCCCTGAGGGGCTGCCCTCCCTCAAGGCGCCAGAGGTACCCCATGCCTCCTTCTGCCCCATGGCCTGCCCGCCTTGGACCTGGGAAGGAGGGTCTTAGGTCTTCCTTCCTTTCCTGGTGGGCATCATCACAGGAGCAAGAGCCAGTCCTGGGGTAGAGATGGGGGGTGGGGGGAGAGCAGCTGCCCTCAGGCTCATGTGTTGGGGTCTCCACAGGCTGCCCTCACCCAGCCTCATCCTCACCCCCACAATGGTCTGGGCCCCCATGAGGACAAAGCACCCAGCATCTGCTTCTCATTTCTCATTCCCCATTTCTCCTGAGAGGTACCTCAGAAGAGGAAGAAACTCTGGAAGGAAATAACCTTTTCACTAGCTTCCAGAACACAGCCAAGGCTAGGGGGTGGGGGGTGGGGGGGGGGCACAAGAGCCAAGGGCAAATCCGCCTTCTTGCCATCTTTCCCCTGAAGCCCCCAGCCCCCTAAGACTCGGACAGCAGCTGGGCTGAGGTCTCTTTCAGCCTCCACCACAGGCTCCTCACAAGTGAGCTAGCTGGTTCTTGTTTTTCTTATCCCTGCGGCCTTGGAAAAAGGCCAGGCAGACCCACCAGGGACGCTCCCCCACTGTGGGGCCTCAGGCCATTACGCCACCTCTGCGTGCCTCAGTTTCTTCATCTAAAATGGAAGCATGGCACATACCCTTCCTTCCTGCACCCTCCCCGAGGGCTTTCCTGAACCATCCAGGTGCCCCCAGCCATGAAAGCCAAAGCCTTTTCTCTCCCGGGACTATCCCAACTCCCTCCTCTCTGTGCTCGTAGTTCTGGCTTCTGTTCCAAGTTCCCTGAGGATGGGGTCTATGCCCTCCACATCCCTAAATCCCCACTCCCCTTCAGCCCTGGACCCCTGGCAGTGCTGTCCTCTGAGAAGTGCTCAGTAATGTGCATTAAGTGGAACCCAAGGGACAGAGAACACAGAGCCAGTGGGGCCTGTGGCCCTGGCTACTGACTTCTTTTTTCTTCGAAATTAGAATTCTGGGGTGAATAGCAGCTTCCCTCACGCACAGACCTTGAAAAAGCATTTGCTGCCGCATCCACCTCTCCCTTCTGTTCCCGTCACGGTGACTGCGCCCCAGTGTGCGCGGCTGACACGGAGCCCACTGTCCCGGGGAGGCCCACGGGCGCACCAGATGCCGGCAGAAGGCGGCCCAGGCAGTTCTGGAGGGCCCGAGGGCTGGGCAGAGCGGCACAGGAGAAAAAGCAGTGTAATTGCTTTGTGGTGATTCATCTGAAGTTGCTTTAACCTTGACAGCCTACTCAGCGTAGTGAAAACACCACGGGGGAGCCACAGCCTCCCTAGTGGCACAACGCCCCTCCACACGCCCCCTCCCAGCTGAGGCAGCCAAGCGCTCACCAGGAAACCGGCCCCCCACCCTGCTGGGGGAGGCGAGGATGTGAGTCATGCGGCTGCCCCCACCTATGGCTGTCCTCCTCCCTACTCCTTTCCCAGGTCCCAGAATGAGGAGAGAGAATCACAGGAGGGCTGTGGATGGGGTGGGGGGCACTCCCTCCTCAGAGGTCAGTGGGAAGGTCACCAGGGCCCTTGGTTAGGTGATGCTGGATTGTGACTTCCCAGAAATAGAGTATCATAGGATTTAAGAGTAGAATATCCGCATCAACCTTCCATTTTACAGAGGAGAAAACTGAGGCTCACAGAGAGGGAAGGACTAAGCTAGGGTCACCCAGGCAGAGGTATGGCCTGAAGCCAGCCTTCCTGTGTTTTATGGCACAGGACTTCCGTTTCTTTGGAGGCAAGCTGTGGGAAAAACACAGCCCTGGGTTCTAATCTGCCCCTCGTTAGCTGGGTGAAGATCAGAAGTTACTCTACTTCCTCGAGCTTTGGTTTCTTTGTGAAATGGAGATAACACGCATGACCTCTCCAAGCCACCAGGAGTTGAAATGAGATCGTCTGTGGGGCATCTGTGCACGGTGGGAGCAGGAACCCCCGTTTGCCTTCCTCCTCAGACCCTGTGGCCCCTCAGTTTTCCTTCTCCTCTCCCACTACTCTCCCTTGGGCTCCTTACCCCACCCATCACCGTTTGGGAGTGGCCTTTGCCAGCAGACCTACGTGACTGGGCCCACTCGTTCCCCCCTCGGGCCCTGCCCATGTCCTTCCAGGCACCCCTCACCTGCCCCAGGAGGCAGGAATCCCAGCCCATATCCTGTACTTTTGCTTTGCCCTCATGTTCTGTGTGTGGTTCTAGATGGTGATGTATCCATGTTCACCAGTGAGAAGTGTGTCCAGGGGCCCCTGAGATGGGAACTCTTCCCTGATGTACTTTTCAAGCCACACAGGGTTGGCCCCTCTGGAAATTTCTAATCCCAGTGCCCTGGCCTGACCTATGGTCAGGAATCTCCGCTCTAGGCCTAGGCTAAGAAGGAACCAAGAGGGTCGGGAACCTTTGGGTCATCGGCACAAAAGTCTATAGAACGACTTGCCCTGTTTGCTTTGGTATAATGAGATCCATCTACCTCTAAGATAACTCTAGCCCCAAACTCCTAAAGCAGCTGGTAGGAGACAAAAGGCATGGGAGTCAGGAGACCCGGGATCAAGTAACAGCTCTGCCATGACCTCCTTGGGTCACCCCAGAAGCAGTTTCCTTTCTAGGGACCTCAGTTTGCCCATCTGTAAAATGGAAGCAGACCCAATAATTTCTATGGTCCCTCCTAGCTCTTGATTCAATGGTTTCAGGTTAAGTCATGAGATCTCAGATTTGGTTCCAGGATCCCAGGCCATACTTTCTGATACTCTATTCCAGGAACTGGTGGTTAAATGAAAAATACGTGAAGAGATCTTCAAGAAAACAGCAAATGTGAGATTCATAGGACTCACAGCCATGGAGGGCCCAGCACTGAGCACTATGGAAAATGCAAAGACCCTGCAACGCCTGAGACAAGGGAATGTGGGCGGGGCCAGAGGCTTTATGCCAACCCAGAGTCAAGGAGCCCAGGCACAGAAAGCAGGGGGACCGCAGACAGCCCAGCAGGCTGGAGGGAAGAGAGTGCCCAAGAATGCAGGGGGGAAAGGGGTTCAACCTTCCTTGCAAATAGTCATTGGCACTGGGGGATCTAATTCTGCTCATGGACTTCTTGCGTTTTCTACCGCTTCCCAAACTTTACACCTAAATTAGCCCTGCCTCCAGGGAGGTCTGGTGGCATAGCTCCGAAAGGTCCACCAAAGGCTCAAATAACCAAAGTCTCAAAAAAATGTTTTTTTTTTTTGAAGCATGCCAATTCTGCATTTAATTCTATAATCAATCTTTATTTGTCTTAATATAAGGAGCAATGTTTAAAATTACTTATCAGATAACTAATGTACCATTACATGGTGAAAAAAATTAAACTCCATTAGCTTCAAAAATCTTTAGTAAAAGTCTTTTCAACAAATGGTGCTCAGAAACCTTGATATCCACGTGCAAAGAAACCTAAGTTGGACCCCTTCCTTATACCATATGCAAAAATTAACTCAAAATGGAACAAAACCTTCATGCAAGAGCTAAAACGATAACATTCTTAGACAAAACATAGAGGAAAATCATGACTTTGGACTTGTCAATCCAAATGATTTCTTCACTAGGACACCAACAACACAGGCAACAAAAGAAAAAATAAATAAATTGGACTTCATCAAAATTAAAACTTTTGTGCCTGAAAGGACCCTAATCAAGGGAGCAAAAAGGCAACCCATGGAATCAGAGAAAATGTTTTCAAATCATATATCCTATAAGGGATTATTATCCAGAATATATAAAGAACTTCTACAAGTCAACAACAAACAACCCAATTAAAAAGCAGGCAAAGAACTTGAGTAGACAATTTTCCAAAGAAGATCTACAAATAGTCAACAAGCACACAAAAGACGCTTGACATCACTAATTAGGGAAATGTGAATCAAAACCACAATGAGATACACTACAGATGCTGTAGAATGAGGTATGATGATTCCTCAAAAAATTAAATGTAGAATTATCACATGACCCACTGATCCACTTCTGGATCAGCGATCCAAAGAAGTATATAAAGTGAAAGCAGAAAAGCTATCTGCACGCCTGTGTTCTAGCAGCATTACTCGCCGTAATTGAAAGGTGGAAGCAACCCACGTTTCCACTGATGGATGAACAGATAAACAAAATGCAATCTACAGACAATGGAATATGATCCAGCCTTATAAGGCAAAGAAGTTCTGACATGCTACAATATGGATGAACCCTGAAGATATTATGCTAAGTGAAATAAGCCAGCCGCAGAAAGATATTATAAGAGCTACCTAGAATGATCAAGTTCTTAGAGATGGAAAATAGAATGTGGCGGCTATGGTTAAGGGGAGGGGAGAGTGGGAGCTAGTGTTTAATGGGTACAGAGCTTCATTTGGGGAAGATGAAGAAAGTTCTGGAGATGGACAGTAATGATGATTGTGCATTAGGGTGAATGTACTTAATGCCGCAGACCTGTACATTTAAAAATGGTTAAAATGGGGGATGCCTGGGTGGCTCAGTCAGTCAAGCATCTGCCTTTGGCTCAGGATCTTGGAATCCAGCCCCATTGTCTGCTGCCCTGCTCCATGGGGAGCCTGCCTCTCCCTCCACCCCCCCCCATTTGTGCACACTCTCAAGTAAATAAAATCTTTTTTAAAAAATGGTTAAAATAGGGTAAATTCTATATTACGCACCTCTTTTTTTTTTAAGATTTTATTTATTTGAGAGAGAGAGAGAGAGGGAGAGAGAGCATGAGAGGGGAGAAGGTCAGAGAGAGAAGCCAACCCCCCATGGAGCTGGGAGCCCAATGTGGGACTCGGTCCCAGGACCCCGTGATCATGACCTGAGCAGTTGCTTAACCAACTGAGCCATCCAGGCGCCCTGTTATGCATCCTTTATCATACACACCAGCACACACAACTCTAGTAAACCCATACCTTAGGTTTGAAAAGCACTGATCTAAACATCCCAGGCTAGTTTGGGAGTATGGGCAGATTTCTGAGCTGGTAAATGTTTTATTTTAGTCTGCAAGGATAACTGAAAGCCAAGTCAGCCAGGGGTCCCACACACCATTCAAGATAAGAAGACATTTGATTTGGCAGGAGCTACTCCTGGTGGTGACACAACGCGCTTCTTGCTGCCTTCATTACTCAGGGACTGTGGTCCTGCCTCGTGCCTGCGTGGGGCGGGGTGGGGGGAGGCGTCACCAGACAGCGAGACAGTGAGTAGTGAGGGAGCTTTTACTGTCCTGCACTTGGTCTGTGCACATGGACGAAACACGTGGAACCCTAGTGGAATCTAAGAATGGGAGATGGGGGAACGGTGGGGACGTGGAGGGGCGGGTTTCTCTCTCATGTCTTACCCTAGTGGCTCTGGGGAAGCCCGAGACCCAAACCAGAACACCACACTAGAGCCCCGAACTCAAACGGCAAAGCACCACGGAATGGGAGGCTGAGAAGTAGGACCCAGGAAATACAATAATTAAATAATACAATGAAGGCTTAAATTTCCAAGTTGATTCTTGGGTATCATTTATAAAAGTTAACAGGGCATATTTAATTTAGGAATTGGCTCACGTCCTTCTCCTTACAGCTGAAACCTCATAAATGAAATACACTGGATCAGTGCCCAGTGCGGAAATAAAAGTTATGAATAATGTTTCTATCTCAATCATTGTCAGTGCTTTAATATTCCTAATTACTTTAAAAAGCTAGATATTCAATATAGGAAAACTTTTTTTCTTTTTATCTCTACTTGTGAGATTAGTGCAATTTAATAACAGTCACTCTGTCGTCTTTATTCAGTGTAAACTGACATTTCATCCTTTTACTCTTCGTTATTATATGGGTTGGAGGTTTATGACCAAGCAAGCAGCCACTCCACCTCCCCATATCGGTCCTTCCAACACCTCGGAATTATCCACAGTAGCTCACGGGCCTGCTCGCCAGGCAAGTGAGCCTCACCTCACTTCCTTTATGGAGCAGAAAGAATTTGGTCTAGGCCTTAAAAAAATTAGGCTATGCTGTAAGTCTGGAAAAGAATGAAAAGTCTCCCACCCCCACCCCAGGACGAGATCTGTCCCCTGCACAACCGTCGAAGTCATAAATCCCTTGGCAGCCACGAAGGGCAAGGTAGGGTAGGTGGGAGGATGATGGATCTTTACAACCCTCCCTGCAGCTTCCAGGAATCTATCCTACGAGGAAATCGGACAAATGGGCAAAGATAGATGCACGAGAAGAATCACTGCAGCATTTTTTTTTTTTTAAAACACAGGGCCATAGTCCCTTGCCCACAATCCAAAAATCCCTAAAACGCCCAAAAGAAAAATTGTCTTAAAGCTCAGCACCAAAATTCGGTTAGAGGCCAGATCTTCGTGGAACGGATCTATGGTTGTGTCCTGCCTTGATGTCACTAGATGGAATTAGTCCTATTCAAAACTATTACTGTGTCTCATCCCAGGGCGCTGCCTAGACCCCACTGGGGGTATAGGTCATAAACGTATGGTCATCACACACATTTCTAAACTCTGAAAAAAATCAAAATTCTGAAATCAACAAGCCCCAAGGACCCTGAACACAGGATGGTGGGCCTACAATAGTGAAAATCCCTAAAACAACTTGAAAGCCCATCAACAAGAGACTGGTCAAATACCTCTGGTAATCCACAGAAGAAAACTCTATAAAGGTCTTTAAAAATTTAAAGGGAGATTTGTGTTTATTGACAAAGATATCAGTGCATGACATAAAGTTAAATTTAAAAAGCAAGTTACAGAACAGCACATAGACATGATCTAATTCATAAAAGTTGTATCCAGACATAGCTCTCAGGGCAAATATATAGAGAAATGACAGGGAGGGCAACCACCCAAATGCGTGTGTGTGCGTCTTATCTTGTAGGATTCTGGTGCCGTTTGGAGTTTCTCTTTAACATGAACAGGTGTGATTTTAGAATCAGAAAACAAAAAACAAAAAACAAAAAAACCCCAACAAGAACGATGCTTTCAATTAAACAAAAATCCAAGCTTCCCTGCAAGGGGACCATATGTAGAGACCTGTTCGTGGGCAGCTCCCATTCAGAAATCTCCAGAGGTACACACTGCACTGAGCAAGATACCCACCCAACATGGGCACCGGCCCCCAAATACCCTAAGGCACACTCAGGCAGACAGGCATCCAGGGACATGCTAGCAAGCAGGCTCAAATTGCTTGGACTACCCCTGGTCACAGTTTGCGTCCTGTGCCTGATGCATCTACCTCCAGAACAGGATCTCAGGGCCACATCTTCCAAGTGGATCCTTCTTTCTCCTGTGAGCAACACGGCTTTCTCATCAAAGACCTATTTTATCCTTAGGCTGTATTAACAGAGGTTGAGCTTCTAGAGGAAGAACGTGATCATGAAGAGTTCAGGTGTGGGACTCAGGTGTTTGCTTGGTGGTAGCCCCAGTTTCACCACTTACTAGCTGTGTGTCTGTGCAAAGTTTGTTAGCCTTTGTGTGCCTTAACGTTCTCATCTGTAAATGGGGCTAATAATTCCTATTCCATGGGGTCATTGTGGATATTAAGTTAGAAGGGAACGGGAGTGCCTAGTGTATGGTAAAATTCAATAAATAGTACCTACTTATTATTTTTCCATACCAGCCTACAGTTGTGTGGTCAGACCTAGGAATGACAGTTTAAGGGGAACAAAGGCCATAGTCAATGGAGAGGAACCAGATGGGGAAAGCAGATCAGACCATGTCAGGTGAGGAATAAAGGAGCTTAGAGAATAAAAACTTGGGGAAGGAAATGATCGCTGTCTTCTAATACCCAAAGGGCTGAGCCGTGGAAGGGGACTCTGGTTTCTTCTATGCAACCTCAGTGGTTATCATCAACTACTCTTTGATGAACATCTTCCTGTACCCAGTCCGTGGCCTTGTCCACTGATCTCCTTGGGAGAAATTCCAGACCTGGCGAGGAGAGTCGTGGCCATCCATCACCCTTCTCTGGACTCTATGGTGAGTGAGAATCGACTGGTAAAAGCTTGAGACCAATTTCCACTTAATAGAAGGAGAAGCTTTCCAATAATCAGGACATACTTTCACAGGAGCCAGTGAGCTCCTTGTAAACGGAGGGACTCAAGCAGAAGCTGGAAGGCTCTTGGTGACATCTAAGCTTTCAGTGCTCTGAATGTCTTGAAAGCGAGAGTCTATCAATTCCTTTCATTCAACACTGGTTCCGGCAGAGGGTTGGAACCCATCTTTTGGGACTTCCTACGGGTTCAGTAGTCCATGCCTTTGAATCGACTTAGGGGTGGTGGCTCTTCAGCCCAAGAAAATGGATTTAATTGGGGAAAGAACTCACCACTGAGTCTGAGGACTGAATCTGGGGTAGGGGAATTAGGCAGTCCCATGTTGTCATGGCTGCTAGCAAGGGCATTTCCCTGTCTGTTTGGTAAACTCACTCTAGGGACAAGATTTACTCTCAACTGCTCTAAATAGTCCTGCTCAATCGAGTGCTGCCTTCATTCCATTTCTTTCACCAGAAAGGAAACCCTGAAAGACATAGGCCACGTCAGAAAGACCCTCCGGGGCCCACCCTGGGCCTGGCCCAGTGCAGCACGGACTGAGCACCGCACACACCTGCACCAGTCCGTGGCTGATATGCACTCAGGGCCCCCGAGACTCAGGCTGTATTTCTAACCTCCAACAGGCCGCCCTTGACATTATAATCCAGCATGCAGCAAGCAGGGACCTGTCCCTGCAGGGCTCTCCTAACCCAAGTTAGTTCTCTGTCAAGGACTCGTGGTAGGCAAAGTTACAGAACATGGACAAGGAGTGGGGAACAAGCTTGTGAACATTCTAGCCCACACGTTTTCTGTAGTCCACAGAAAGACAGGTGCAACACATTCCTTTACCTCCCGTGTCCCTCAAGTTCACTTTTTGCTGTCTGGAGGGATTCCTAGCTCTGTGGCTCAGTGTGGCCCACCTCAAAGCAGTGAAACAGGTGGGAGGCAGAGGTCCCCTGAGGCCCCAGTGCACTGAAGAGTTTCCGGAGTCCCCCAGACAGATCCCAGACTCCCTGGGCCAAGATAATTGCCCAGGCTCAAAACAAAACCACATCCAATAGCCCTGCTGGGGGGTATGTTCTCATGTGCTGGGTAGACAAGGAGGCTCTGGTCAAAGCCCTTGGGAAAAAGGACCGTAACTAGATGTTTCCAGCGGAGACAGTGGAAAGGGGCAAGAGCAGCACATTGGGCCGGCATGGAACCACCATTCCCCTCCTCAACTTTTCAAGACCATTACAGTTACGTTGGGACAGGGAAGAGGGAGGCGGCTCCCAAAGATAGGTAAACACGGGGGGTTAGACCCCAATGGATCAGCTGAGCTAGGTTATCTACTCAAGTCACAATAAAAAAGACACTCTACCCTAGCCCAACGCAGGAAGAAAACTGGGTTTCAACACTAATCAAAGCCTGTTTGAAAATCCTATAAGACCATAATGTTGACCAACCGTTGACGGCAAAATGTGCCAATGGAAAGAGCATCATCTGTGAACATTTAGGGGAAATGAGCCAGAAGAGCAAGAGTTGTCATCAGCTGGGTTTTTGGCAGAGAATTCCCTGAGCAGCTGCTGGGTGCACCCCACACTCTTGGTGGGCAGCCCGTGGCAGACGTGATGCCCCCCAGCTGCTGGGGTGGCAGCAGTCTCTGGCCCTGTCCGTCAGTCCCCAGAGGATCCCAATTGCACTTTGACCCTTGAAAGACCATATCTAGATGCGTTTCATCGAGTCAGAGTTGTACAAATACTCCACACAGTTCCCAACAAATGCAATGCACGATGCTCCTCCAGACCCCCACCAACCATTGCCCCCCATGCTCCTGGAGGTGTCCAACCCAAGTACCACCATCTAAATGCAGGGATGCCTCTTCCCTGATGTCCACACTCCCCTGGGCTGCCCCAGGCCAACATAAAGAATTCAGCATGCACATGGCACGCCCCCCGCCCCAGCCACAGCCAAGGGACCTCCTGGGCCCCAAAGACCCCAGACTCACCGCTGGAACAGTCGGGCCCTCCCCAGCCGGGCTCACAGTGGCAGGTGTCTGGGGAAACACAGCGACCATGCACACACTCCTCCGTACACAGGGCTGCAGGGGGCCAGGAGAGAGGGAGGAAGCACAGGAACAGGCGGTGAAAACCAACCATCTGGTCAAAAGAGCATAAACCACTTTGTAACGATCCCCTGGGGCCCCAGGAATGTTCAGAATGCATCACTGGCTTTGGGGAAAATCAAGCTACTCCTGACCCGCGTCATTTAATTAACTCTGAAATGGATCCAACAAGAGTGTGCTTCATCCCAGCCTCATTTCCTAAAAGGAAACCCAAGCCCGAGAAAAGGCAGCCTTAGCTTTTCAAGAACATTCTCTCCAAGATTTAATACTTGGAGACCCTCCCCAAATCCCGGCCCGTAAATCCGCACTCTTGCTCTCTCTCCCATGAGCTCAGGAAGTGACCTGTCATGTCCATCTTTTGCTTTTCCCCAGTTTCTTTCTACAAAGGCCCCGAAAATTATCAGGTTGCCTGAAAAGAACAGGTTCCTCTCACGTTTCCCCCACCTTTCTGCTCTCCTCCCCAAATGCCCCTATTTTGGGGCTCTCAAATGGCAGCAAATCTGCAAAGTACACAAATGCTGAGGAAAAAGCAACAGCTAATTATAAGAAAGTAATTAAGAGAGACATCTACGATGATGATAATTGTAATTAGAAAGTGCCTGGCAATTTCTTATCACGCAGTCAAATGCTACAGCCTCCTCAGCCGGGAGGCAGCGAGCGCAAACTTTCCATCTACTTCCTCCAGCGCTGAGAAGGCTTACTGGCAGCAGTTTGAGGAAGGGGGATTATTTCTCTCTTCCCTTGACATCTACACGTTCTCAAGGTCGTCCTTTGCTCCTGAGAGATCTGCCCCACCATCTAATCCATCGTGAAGGATTACAGAAAACCCCCATTTTGCCACCCAGGCCAATTTTGTAAGCTCGGGAAATCAGCAGCTCCCATCGACCCTGTCAATTTCTTAGACGGGACCTGGATGAAGTGCTTTTTTCTGACAAACAATGAGTGACCTCTCTGCCTGGAACTGGACTGGGCTACAGGGAACAGGCAGCCCCCAGTGCTGCATCCTGAGGGGCAACCAATGACCTCCAAACACCCACTCCACTGCCATGTCCGCTGCCCGGCCTAAATGCCCACTGAGGTCACGGTCAGGTTAGACAACAAAGTCCATTTTATGGTTGGTGTGCTGCTGATGCTGATGCTGAAGCCGTTGCCTTGGCTTTGCCCAAGCCCACGTGCAAAGGCTTCCAGAAGAGCCATTTGAGATGTCCCACTGGTCAGTGGTCTGCAGTCAGCCTGCCCTCTACAAGCCTCACTGTGGTGGATAGGGGGAGGGCCCTGACACCTGTGTCCCCAGGGGGCTCTCAGGGAAGGTTCTGGTGTGTGAAGTTTTCCACCGGCCCAGAGCTCCAGAGAATGTGGGGGCCTACCAGCTAACCTAGTTCTCGCTGGGGAACTGGGTTGACCTCTGGCTCTGGTGACCAGCTCCACTTAGAGCCACAGTGAGCTGTTGGCAAGACCTTGTCTGACCACTCCTGCTGCCGGGCTTTCCCCACTCCACTGGATGTTCCAAACAGACTCAAATGGGTCAATGTGCCCAGAGCACACTGGACACCAGATGTCCATCCCCAGGCTCCCCATCAGAGGCCAGCACCTCAGCACGGACAGCTCCCGGCCAGCCCCGGCCTCGGCTGCTTCTTTCCCCCCATAGGCTGAGGTCCCCGGCTAGGTTCCTTCCATCAGCTTGTCAGAGTAGCTCAAGACACCCCTGCTGTTTCTGATGGCACAGAGTGACACCTTGATCCCTGCAGGCTCTGCTGGCGAGCGGTGAGGGCAGACAGTGAACCTGCCAAAAGATCAGCGCTAAAAGAAACCTCAGAGAAGATCAGCATCAGCATTTTATGCATGGAGAAACGGAGGCCCAAGTGTTTGTGACCTCGTGGACGCGTGTGGTCTCCTGGCCAGGAGGGAAGGAGCCTGGGGATGAGCCTCCTGAAGGAAAAGTGAGGGGAGGGGTGCCCGAGACCACGGACCTTCCACTCTCACCCAGCCGGATGCCTTCCCCTGCCCCGAAAGCTCAGCGGCTGGGGGAGCCAGCCCAGAGGGGACAGCACAGGGGACCGTGGGTGACCCCCAGGAGGGTGAGAGCCAAAGGCAGAAGCCAGAGAAGCTGGTTCAACACACTGGGCGCCCTGCAGGGGGGCGGGGCAGGGGGCTCAGAGCAGCTCAAGGGAGAAGGGAGGAAGGACAAAGGCCCCTGTCAACCCTCGCCTCTCCCTGGTCCTTCTCACCCTGGGGACCGGCCCACAGGCCTATCTCCTGCACCCTCTCCCTAGCTGGAAGGGCAGGGCCTTCAGGTGCTCTGGGCAAGCTCCACACCCCCTTTCCTCTTGGTCTCCGCCCCAAACCCCAGGGTCCCCTAGGACAATCGGTTAGGCACCTCCCCGCAGCCCAGCCCTATATCCAGCACCCTGGCTCCCAGTGACCTGAAGCGCGGAGCCGAGCTGTCCCACAAACCCTGGGGCTGGCTCTGGGGATGCTATTGCTGTCCCCGTGGTCCCTCCAGACCTCATTATCCCCCTCCCCTCCCCAGTGCCCAGGATTATGCCTGGGCTATTTGCTTGTCGGAACCGCAATCCATTCATATTTCATAGGTGTTGTTTGAAGCATGAAATATTGATAGCAAATATCTGAGGCTCGGGTGGCCAGATTTGGCAACTGGGCCACTGTGTGTTTATGTTCCTGGTGGGGAGGGGATAGGACACAGGTACTT
This sequence comes from Ailurus styani, assembly GCA_002007465.1. Lineage (NCBI taxonomy): Eukaryota > Metazoa > Chordata > Mammalia > Carnivora > Ailuridae > Ailurus > Ailurus styani. Next base: position 4,244,422 of record LNAC01000018.1, on the reverse strand, counting down.
GAGGGGGCATGGAGGGGAGACCCACACCCCTCCCTGCAGCTGGGGTTCCTGACTCCTACCCCAGATGCTGCACTAGCCCAACAGTGGGCAGTCCCTCTGCAGTGGGCTGGGGTGGACAGAGCTGCCCTCTTAGCGTGTACAGGTTTCCTAAGTTCTTTCTGACCCCAGCCCCCCAAGCCAGCCGACCCCCCATGAGGGCCTGAGGTCATGAGGCCACCCTGGCCTCCCTCTTCCCCTGCTCCTATAACTCTCAACAGGGCCACTTTGTTGAGCCCCTCTTCCCACTGCTGTCCCCCCATCTGCTGTTGGGGACAGGGAATCAGAAGCTGGCTCTGACACCACACCGTGTGACTGAGGGCCAGCCACCTCCCCTCTCCCGGCCCCACTGCAAAATTCAAACCTCTGCTCTCTCAGCTTCCCCCCACCGACCCGCCTGCCTCGGTCCTGCTTCCCACATCCGGGTGCTGGAGGCGTCTTTCATGAGAAGCAGCACAGCAAAGACTATACCAGAAAGCCAGGTCTGGACCCATGGATGCCACTTAGTAGCTCTAGACCTCGGGCAAGTTCATGTCATCTCCGTGTCAGTCCCCATCTGTTCAGTGGGGGACAGTGACAGGATGGGCCTCAGGCTGTGTGTGAGGATTATAGGAGTTGACAAAGGACCCAGAGCCGTGCCTGGGGTCTAGTAAGTACTGTGTGGGTCTTGCTATTGTTATTTACTAGGGCGTCCTCGGACTCCAGGTGGGAGCCTCCACACACAAGCTATCTCCCTCCCTCCCCTCACTTAGGCCCCAGACACATGGGGAGGGCTGTAGGGATCTGCAGAGAAACCCTGGTCAGGAATGGTATGCTGGAAGGTGGCCCCGTCTCCAGCCCAGTGAGGAAGGCCAGGATGCCAGATGGTATAATGACCTGAGTTTAAATTCCGTATATGTCAATAACAATTACAGAACAATAAACAAATTATCTAGCCTCTCGTGCCTCAGTTTCTCTACCTGTAAAATGGGGACAATAATAGTACCTAGCCATGGGTTGTTGCAAAGATTTAATGAAATGCATATAAAGTGCTAAGAACAGTGCCTGGCATACAGTAAGTACTCAGTAAGCATGAGCTGCTGTGATTGTTTACACACACACGCATGCACGCACACATGCGTGCCCCATATGGTCTGGACTTGATGTCTAAGACAGCTGACAGCTGCTACCACTGCTCCCTGTACATTACCATTTTCTGAGCACCTACTATGTGCCAGGCCTCGGAACTTCCAACTCATGCTGTCTCCACCTCTGCCGCACGCCATCCCAGTACACCTTGACAGAGCTAGCAAGTCAGCACCTGTCTCTCTTTTGTGAATCTCTGGCCTTTGGGAGGACAGAGGCCACTTCCTACTCAGCCTTTTTAAGCTCTCACATTGCCTGAAACAAAGCAGACGTCTCAGTGCTGGTGTGAGTTCGGGCTCCGATGGGACTCTCGGCAGGTGGCTTCCTCTCTCTGGTCTAGAAATCAAGGGCACTGTCACATCACCCTTAAAGCTCATCTACTGCAGACACTCCTTGATAATTCCAGGGCCACCCTGGCTCCACTACATCACCTTGCAGCAGCTGGAAGCTCAAGATGCTTCCATTAGGCTCCCTGGCCCTGGGTCACCTGAGTCACCAAGGCCAGGTGTAGCCCCCATCACCCAGCTCCACCAAGAACCCAGGAAGGCCTCAGCCACCCAGTTTTCCCAACTATGGAGGTAAAATACTTTCCCACCAGAAGCCCCCATGTACATGAGGTTCTGCCTGACTGGCCCAGAGGCCCCTCCTTCCACTGAATCCCATGACACACTGCATGGGGGGGAGGGTGGCCCAGTTGATGGTACACAGCACGCTTGGCCTCCTGCCATTTCCCCCATTAGCTTGGGTCCATTTGGTCTCTGCAGCTAGACTGTGAGCTCCTTGAGACTAAATCCAGAGTCTTATGTATCCCCAGATTTCCCCATGGGCCTAACCATGGGGATGGTATTCCACGTGTGGCTTATAGATATTCCACATGTGTCTGGTGGTGACTCTTCTGAGGGTCTGTCCTTTCCAAGGGACATTCACAAGCCAGGAGAAAAGGACTGGGATGTAGAGAGTGTAGACATGTGACCCGTGAAGGTCAAGGAGGGTCAAAGAAGACCCATGAGGGTCCAGGAGGCTGGGACTTGTGGGGGCGCTGTCCAGCCTGGAGAAGGAAGTACTGGGCGGGAGGCAGGTCACAATCAGCTGGACAGCAGGAGCCATTCTGTCCTAGGGGGCAGATTGCAACCTAACCCAAGGCAAGACCTTCTAACCCCTGAATGGGTTCAGCAGTTCGGAGGGCTGTCTCCATAGGTAGGGAACAACCTATGGCTGGGAACACTCCAGCCAAGCACAGAGAATCTACAGAGGGGAGGGGTCGGCAGGCAAACTGGCTCTTGGGCCAAAACCTGCCAGCTGCCTATGTCTGTGAATAAAGGTCTGCTGGAGCAGAGCCATGCTCATTCACAAACGTTATCACCAGGGCTGATTTCGCACTACGAGGACAGAGTGGAGCCATGGCCACAGGGATGGAGGGTCAGCAAAACCTAAAATATTTACTCTCTGATATTTCATGAGGGGAGGGCGCCCTTCTGCTCTAGGGGTTCCTGGTCTGGTGGAAAATCAGACTATGGGACTTTAAAGGTTCCTCCTCCCGTTCTATTCTTCTATCATTTATTCGCTCCCAGGTATGATCCGAAGGTGAAACAAAGGCCCGAATGCGCTGAGGAAACACCCGCTGATGCCCAGTCTCCTTTCTGAAGCAGTACTCTGCATCCACGGAAAGCCGCAAGGGCCCATCAAGCTGGGACGCATACCCTTCGGCAGCCATAGACGCTCAGTTGGCCCTTTCTTTCAGTCTTTCTGTCCTCCGGGGGCTGGGGACAAGGACTGGAGGGGATTTAGTGACCCCTCTTGTGGCAGCTGGTGGTCTCTCTCAGGTCGACCCTAGTCACGGTGGTGAGAAAAAGCCAAGTGATGAGTCCTTTCTCTTTGCTGGGCATTGGATTCCCATGGCCCCCCTTCACCCTTGAGGCAAGCACAATTACTACTCCATTTACATCTGGGAGTCAACCACAGGAAGGCCTAAATAACTTGTGCAAATGCCCGGAGCTACTGCGCAGAATCTGTATTTCTCAACCTTGTTTTTACCATCAACCCCTCAACCTCTGGGAACCACTTTAGACATTTTTTTTTCTTAATGACTCCCTCCCGAGAAACGTTGATACCACAGGTACCCACAGAGTACCTACACAGATAGGGTATTTGTGCTTCCCGTACAAACAGTTTAAGAACCAATTTTGCCCCCCTGAGAATGCAGAGTCGCCATCTGCCCCTTCAACCATTTCTGCCCTTCTGTGCCCCGAGAAGCAGACCTCCGTGGAGTGCGTTAATGGGTTTCCTTGCCCTCTGGCTTCTGGATGGGTGTGGCCAATGGGAAATACCAGCAGGAGATGGGAGGGCAAGGGGTTGGCAGTAGTGATGGTCTTCTCCCCTACAGCTCAAGGTGTCGGGGGGGAAGCGGGGAAGCTTCTTCCAGCCCAAGCGTGGAGTGGCCCTTCTTGGTTGCTAGCGCCAATGCTCTACCATTTCCTACTGCCTGCCTTATCCCTTCCCCTGCCTTTATAAATACAGATCCCTCCCCCCACGTGAAAGCAGAACGGTCCTACAAAACCTTTTGTGAGCCACAACGGCATGAAGCAAAACAGCAATTACCATTAATTTATATGAAAAAATTTTGACCCAAAAAATTCCCTCTTAGGCTTTTCGGATACCTTATGCCACCGCTTGCTAACAGATGCACAAAATGAAATTGAGATAAAGCACAGATGCTCAGACACAATTCAAAGCTATGCTGGCGTGCCGCTGAGATGCTAAATGTAGTTCCTGGGGAAGGAGCTTGGGGCACCACTCTGACTTCTCAGGGTGCACGCTGACTTCATAACCACTTGCTGCAAAACAAACACCGAGCACTATTTTCAGTCTCGCCATTCTTCATAAAAGTAAAACTCTCTGGACTGCTTTCCGTTAGCAAAAACAGGTCCGAAGGTAAAAGTGTTTGGTGAAAGGAAAACGGCGTAAGGCAAAATTTTGATAAGTGGGGGATGCCTGTAATCATTCTAGCAAACTCTCCTCGGGAAACATGCCTTCTGTTCCTCTCCAGGACCCTAACTGACCCAGGGGCCGAGCTGAAGCTTGAGCCCACATCTTCATGATGCTAATAGGCTTCTCCCCACGTGCGTCAGTACCCCCTGGACCTCCAGCTGAGATAAGAAAGTTCCAGCACCAGATCGGTCATGGATTTGCCAAGTCCACTCCCTCCTCTGCATCTCAGTTTCTCTGTTGGTGAAATGGAGGGGTTGAAGGACATGACCCAAATGTTCCTTCTAGCTCTGGGAGCAGATGTTCCTTCTAGCCACTGCAGCAGTGACCAGCTTCTGGGCTTACTGATTTATACCAAGTTGGAGAAGAAGCCATTCCACAGACGCAGGCACCGAGCGTGCCACCAAACCAATGTATTCTGAGATACAGGTGCAAGCCTGGAGCAGCAGTCCTGGGCCAGGGATGAGCCCCAATAAGCAGCACAAGACCCAGCACAGGCATCTTGGCATCAAGCAAAGGGGTCTGGGTCAGACTTGGGGTCTCCTCCGCAAACTGCTGAAACAACACTGGCCCTCCCCTGACCAAGACGCACCGTCTGCCATCCCTCGCTCACAGCGAGCCCTCTGAATCCATTCTAACTCCTATTAGCATTCCACCCAAGACGACCCATAAGTCCCTGAGGCGTTCGTGGTAATATATTTTGCCTGGCGGTTTTGAAATGGTCTTACTAGTTAATGGAACTATAAAAATTACTTACGTGAAAAGGTCAAGATAAATAAAGACAACTTCCATGTTCCCTGGCCAACGAGGCTGATCCCCAGCTAGGATGAAAGAAGACTAGGAAGCCAGGGAAAGGAGGTGGTGGCCTCCCAGAACCCTGCAGCATATGGCTTCTCGAGCTCCCCCCTCCCAACCCAGTGTCCCTGGTGCCCCTAGGCACATTGATCAGTCCTCCATTAGCATTCTTGGCAGGAACCACAGATCAGGCTGTCATCTGATTCTGCTTGGAAATAAAACGACCTACATCCAAGTGGGCCCAAGTGCCAATTCCAAAGTGACACACTTAGCAAGAGTGATTCTGCCACACCCAAGGTCATGTGGCATGTGGCGGAGGGGGTGGTGGTGGTGGTACAGGTGCCCGTGTCGGGGAGTTGCAAAACAATTCATCAGATGTGTATTACTCATTCCTTTATAACTACCAGCCCTGAGTCCCCTGCATGGCCAGGAAGAGCCAAAACAGCTGGCCCTTTCTCTCAGCACTTCTAGAGCTGGCTTTGAATTGCTGTGGTCACATCTGGCTCCAAGACATAAACAGTCAATCAGAACAAAAGATAGGAAGCGTATCACCTGCAGAGCTAATGAGATGGAAGGACACTGGGAGCCAAGAGCTCTTCTTATCTAGAGCCGATAGGCCTGTAGGTCCCCCTTCCTCCCGCTGGCGGGGGAGAGGGGCGGGGGAAAGGATGGGCATGGGGAAGGCTCACACAGGACCCGGACAGGTAACCAGGGCTTTACTGCCACCACCACTCCCAATCTGCCAAGCAACCCCATGGTCACTCATCTTCACTTGGTGATGCTTTTGCTGAGTTTTATTCTTTGACAGCTAAAAAGCCTGGGTCCCTGTTCCACTACCTGCATGTCCATAAGCAACACTTGTCCTCAGTTTCCCCATCTATAAAATGGCTGAGGGCTTACACAGTTATTGCAAAGAATTAACAAGTTGATTCACCCGAAAAACTGAGAAGCAGAGGTCAGTCATAATCGCCACTGGTTGTTTTTGTTCTTCATGTTGCTATTATTAATATTCCTCTTCCCAGGGCTGCCTGGGGGAGCTGGGATGCCAAAGCACAGCTCCAAAGCACTCTGAGGTTCATTTCCAGCTCGAAGAATGAGAGAAGGCCCAGGTGAGACCTCAAGAGGCTTCCTCATTCATCGAGGCAGGGAGGGGGACGCAGTATTGGGAAGCCTGGAAGTGTGGACCCTGAGGGGGCAGACAAGGAGGATCCACGGTCCAGGCTCAGCTCATTGGTGAATTAGAATTGTAATTTCAGAGATGAGAAGCCTGGAACAAAAAGAGGCCACACTCCAGCTGCCAGGTCCTTTCTCTCCTAAAAGACTGTTGGTCATGCTTCCAGGGGGGAATGTGAACTTGGGTGGGGGTAGACTACCTGCTGCCAGGGGTCTCCTCCCTGTTCCTGGGCCCCTCTGCGCATTCTGCCAATACCCACCCACACACGCATTCACTTGACAAGTGTTTAGCCAGCACATGCTGTGTGCTGGGCCCCCTGGGTGGGGATTATACAGGGGAGTCCAAAATGCAGAAATGGCCAGGCTTTGCCCTGCCCATGGGACTCTCAGGCAGTGAATATTCTTCCTGCCCCCTCTGGACCCCTTGGGAGGCAGGGTGCCCTCTCAGGGAGTTCTGTGCAAAGACTGCACTCAAATTCCCACGGGAGCCAAGACTGGGAGGGGAGCAGAGAATGGACTTGCGAGCCAGGCTGTCTGGATTCAAGTCCTGGTTCTGCCACTTCCTGGTTGTGACCTCAGGCAAGTTACTTTAGTTCTCTGGACCTCAGTCTTCTCATCTTTAAAATGGAGACAGTGGTCCTCTACCTTATAATTTGTTTGCAAAGTTCAACCATCAAATACAAGTAAACTGCTTAGGACACTGCCTGGCACCTAGGGACCGAGCTATTATTTTTTTTCAAGGTCCTCTATCCCATCCCCCTACCACTGGGCAATCACTGACTCCAGAAGCATTATGCACCTATTATGCACCTACCCTGCACCAGACACTGTGCTAGGTGCTGGGAACACCATTAGCCAGTAGGCCGCAGCCCCGCTTTCACAGAGCGATACTGGGAGAGGCAGGCCGCAGCTGAGCATGCAGACAAGCAGGGAGGTGGGTGGCCGAGTGGGTGGGGGGATAGGCGAGCAAGGGGGGCAGCAAGCAAGGGCACTAAAACGTCTCTGCTGCTGGGGTGGCGCAGTTGGTTGAACCTGACTCTTGGTTTCGGCTCAGGCCATGATCTCAGGGTCCTGGGGGATAGAGAATTGCGTTGGGCTCCGCGCTTAGCACAGAGCCTGCTTATGACCCTCTCTTCCTCTCCCTCTGCCCCCCCAAATAAATAAATAAATCCTAAAAAATAAATAAATAAATAAATAAAAGGTGTCCGGTGCTGAAATCACAGCCAGTTCAGAGTGCAGGATGGGCGGCAAGAGAAGGGAGGCAATTCTGTATGTTGGCGGAGAGGGAACGGCTTCAGAGAGGAGGGGATGTTTGACTTGACCTTCATTCCTAATGCATTTCTAGAGCACCTACCATGTGCCAGGTACTATATCAGCCTTCCCCTCTCCCACAGACTGTGAAATTTGGCTTCTTAGGGTTTTCTGCTACAAGGAAACTTCCTTTACCTTCCTCCTTCCCACCTCTCCTCTGTGCAGCCACAGCACTCCCTCCTCCCTCTCCTCTTTCGGCACATAGAACCTCTGGCTGTGAATGAGTCTCAATTCTCCCTACCCTGGGCCTTCATAGAGCCTGGAACTCCATCTGCAAGCCAGCTCTCCAGCTCCCTTACCACGTCTGCTTACCCACCCTTCACATTAACTTGGATGCCACTTCCTGTAGGAAGCCTTCCCTGACTGCACTGCCGACCCCCCCTACCCTCAGGCTCGGGTGATTCCCTCCCTGCTCCTAAGCATATGGTTTGTCCTACAGGGCACAGAACTACTCTATGCCACTTTATCTCCCATAAACGCCATGAAGGCAAAGAATGGGCCTCTGTTGCTCATCCGTATGTCCCTTACCTAGCACAGTGCCTGGCCCGGGGCAGGTGCCCCAAAAATAAATGTTGAATGAATATGCATCTGAATCTACAAAGACTCTTTCTTCTTCCCCTTTATCCTGAGCCCACGTGTCTCCAACGTGGGCTACACCAGTCTGGTTGGGATCGAATATACAACTCAGCTAAGAGACCAAGGCAATGCCAAGTCCCAAACCATCTCACAGTGGCAGAGTGAAATGCTCTTTAGAAAACTCCCAGTGATTCTCCGGCTAATAGACAAGAACTGCTCAGCCAAACCCAACAAGGAGGATTTCAGTCTGGGGTCTGGGCCTCCCGCTTCTAGCCGGGAGCCCTGGGGGGCATCCGTCATCAAACACCAGTGTCAGATCAGCAGACTCCTCTAGGCACCTTTCTTGCATCTCTACCAATCACCCCAAGACATTAGCCTGCCTCTCAAGGCTTGCCTCAACATGGCTTAACTATTAATAATGGTTTATCAATTAAAATTGCCAACTTGTCAGGATGTCCCTAATGGGTTTCCATGTAGAGGCATCATGTCCAACCACTGGGCCAGACGAAAGCCCCAGTGTTGCAGTCAATTCCCTTAATCCATCCCGTGGGCCCCAGAACTACCGGTGCAGAGCTACACTCGGTCCTCCTTGCTCTGTAAAGGATTTTCCTGGCTGAGCTGTTCAAACCACCAATGCCGCATTCCTGCAAGGAGCAACAGCTTTTCAACTTGTTAATGATGTTGGAGCATTCGGCCTGAGTCAGCAACCCCCAGCACACAACCCAAGAAAATCTTTTTCTGGGTCTTTTTTTCCCCATTTGACAGATGCCAGGCTTTCTCTAGAAAGACACATTCCGACTGATTTTTTTTTTCCTTTGGGAAATTGATCCTCATCACCTACAAGGAAAGCAAAACATGAAGCTTGTCGAGTATTTTTTTTAATGCTTTGATTTAAAAACCAGTCCCCTGGTTCTGTCTCGCAACTTCCCTTTCCTGAAGGAGCTAGCCCCTTCTCATGGCCACACATGACAGAGGCCCAAAGGAGGGGGCACTGGGAAGCTGGGCAGAGGGGTGAGAGAGAGAACCCAGGCAGAGGGACATGTTTAAGTTCATGGGCTGAATTCAGGTTGGACAGACTTGGGTTCAAGTCCTGTCTTCCACTCACCTAGTTGTGTGTTCTTAAGTAAAATGACCTAACATTGCAAAGCCTTGGGTTCTTTATCTGTGAAACAGGACCAACGGCATTGCCTAAATAAAGGGTGCTGTGGGGGGCTAGCTAAAATAACTGAGCAGTTGACAGAGGGGGTTTTAGCGAGGGCCCCATAAGTCCCAACTCTTATTATCATAATTGGTTTGCGAGGAGGCAGCCCGCACAGGATACCCAGATATGCTGAACTCGGGGACTTCGGCAGACACTCAGAACCACAGCATCTCAGAGCAGAAGGGAACAGGTAATGAGTCCCCACTTCCACCACCTCACCCAGAGCTTGGAGCCCCTCTCCTACATTCCGTGCCAAACCTCAACGGAGATGCCTCTGCTAGCTGGGAATACAGTCACTCTGTGCCAAACCCTTTCAATTGCATCCACACCCTCAAGTGAGAAAGGCTCTCTCCAAACTCCAGGCCTTTGCACATGCTGTATTACTTCCTGGAGCCACTCCTCCCCTTCCTCTTTGCCTGGCTAACTCATCTCTCAGATCTCTCCTTTAATCGTGCCTACTCTAGGAAACCATCCCTAACCACCCTTGATAGATGAGATGCTCCCGGTCCATGCTCCCCTAGTACCTGCCCTTCCTCATCAAAGCACAGGTCACATGTCCCTGTCTGGCTCATTGACTATGTTCAGCACTGGCCCAGGAGCTCCTGAAAGCAAGTCCTCCGGGCCCAGCACGGTCTGGAGCAGAAGCTCGACATACACCTGCTGAATCTACGAATGAATGAATCAATGAAGCCCTCTCCGTTTAGGAACAGTTCTGATCACTAGAAAGCTTTTTGCTTCACTGAGCTGAAACCTGCCCCCTCGGAGCTTGGCCAACTACCGTCTTGCCCTTTTCTGTCCCCCAACCCATGTCTCCTCCTGATTCCACATAACAGGCCTTTGGGGAGCTTTTCTCTATTGGAACAGAAGCAGAAGCAGATCAGAAACACAGTAATAGGACCCCACAGCTTGAGCAGAATGTGGCTGGGACCGAAGGTGCCTTCCCATGGAGAAGTGTTCCTCCTTCTGTCAAAGTTAGTCTTCTGTCCTGGTCTGCAGCCAGGCGGAGGTCACCAATCAGCAGGATGAACCCCACCCAAAGTATATGAGCACTGTCTCTGCCCCACACCCCCAGCAGCGAGCAGCCCGCCGTCCTGCTGGGTTTAAATCTCATTTCTATTGAGAAGCTCAATCAGGACCTACTTAGCACCACTGATTTAGGGCTTTAATAAAAATAATGCAAAGTGAATAGGAAAGGCAGCCGTGAGGGTCACCGTCAGCGGCTGCCCCCCACTGCACTCTTGCCTTCTCTGCCTGCCTCTTTGCCCAGCCTGAGGACCCCTAAATTCCCCTGCAGTCCCACAAAGGGGAGTTGGTGCTTTTTTGAGTCAGGCCCCTTCCCATTCATACCCCTTTACTGCCCAGGCTCTGTTTGTTTCTCACTGGGCTGTTTAGGAATTTCCTGCCACATCAGGACCTTAACACTTCTTTTCTCTAAAAAGACCCTGGCCTGAGAGTCCAGAGGCTTCTGCCTGTGCCCCAGCTTCCCCGTGGGGACCACTCACAGCCTCTGCGGGAGCACCATGGGTGGTGAGGGGACAAGGCAGAGGCCCAAAGCCTGCACCACCTGAGGTCCGTGAGCAGGGAATTTGCAGTCCTCTCCTGCTCAGGTTCAGAGACATTGATTTCCACTCCCCCCACCAATCCCCACCAACCCAAACCATCCCTGACCCAGGGCCAAGCCCAGAGTGTTTCCTTACATTCCAAATAGCGCTATTTGAACATTTAATGCTTTAGTAATTAGGGGGAAATGTTATTTTTAAATGACCTTTTCACTTTTAAAATCACTATGGCCCATCCCTACAGCTTCTCCGTGGCAAAATCAGGCTTCAAGCCGAGGGCTCTGCAGGCCCAGAATTGCCAATCCCCTCTCCGCTCTCCCATGCGGCCTCCCGAGCTGACCCGAGCCTGCAGGCAGTCAGGTAAAGGAACGATGCTGTCCACGGGCCAGGTGAGCAGGGAAGGCTTCCGAGAGGAGGAGAGACCCGCCCCCCCCCAGCTGGGTGGCATGAAGCACCTCATGGGGCAGACCAAGGTCTTGGAAACCCAGCTCTGACCAGCCCTCTCTTCAGACTCCAATGGCCAGAGTGGGGTCCACAGCCTCTCACTGCTCCAGGACAGGACCTGTCACCACTCTGGCCCTGGTGACATGGGTGGAGGGAACAAACACCCCATGACCCTCCCAGGCTCACTCTGTAGGATGCCCCTGCCCTTCGCCCTGTCCTTAGCCCCCGCCTCCACCCACTGCCCTGCCCTACCCTGCAGCAGCCTTCAGCTACGCAGAAAAACAGCAGAGACAAGAACAGGCTGGGACTCTGTTCTCCACTAAATATTTCACCGTCTCTGCCTGTCTCTGCATCTCTGGGGGAAAGCATCACCTCAATAATCCCTGCACCTGAGAAAATGACAAACAGGAGGGTCATTTCCTGAAACACCATCCAGGAGAGCCAAAGCTTGGAAATAACCAAAATGTCCACCCGCAAGCAAAGGGGCAAAGAAGTGATGGCACAGCCACGCCACGGAATACTGTGCAGCTAAGAAAAAGGAACCAGCCTACTCTTCCTGTACTGCGAACATCCCCTAGAGCCAAAGGGGAAAAAAGTAAAAGGCGGAGCACGGTTTAGAAGATGCTCCCTTTGGTGGAAAAATGAAAATGCGTCGGAAAAACAGTGCACATGTCTGCTTCCTCCTCTGTACATAAAATAGCCTTGGGAAGATGCACCTAAACTAGGGACAGTGGTCTCCTCCAGGAGGGGCATGTGGGAGAAAGGCTTTAGAGGGCATCCCCTTTCTAGTGGTTAAATATCGAACCAAGTGAAGGTATTGTCTGCACAGAAAATAAATATCACTTAAACTGTAAAAAATAAGGCATGCCATGCAAAAGGCTTCTGTTAAGGTACAGAAGAATCCTCCGGGAGAGGAAACACAGCATCACATGTACTTGTCTGGAGTCAGAGTGCCAGCCACCACCTCGGGGCCCAGAGCAGGTGGGACTTACGCCTGACAACGGTGAATTCTGCAGAAGGTTTATTTGAGTCATGGGGCCAAGCGCTGCGTGTGGGTCACTTTTCTTGCTGAGTTAGGGCCTGGAAGTCACCTCTCCGGCAATGACCGGGTCTCTGTCGCCCCCAGCCTGGAGGACAGCAGGTTCCCCAGGGCCCCTGCCGTGCCCGGGAAGCGGGCAGCAAGGGCTGCCGCCGGCCTCAGCACAACACCTCGAGACCCAATAAAATCCAATCACCCAGATTCCCGAGGTGGCGGTTCCTCCTGTATCATGCAGAGAGCAGTATTGATTCTTTCAAACAAGACCCTGGTTCTCCCTCGTTCCCACTTTTATCAGCCTAATCTGGTGAGATGCCTGCCTTCTCATCCCCTCCTCTGTCCCTTCCTCTGTCCTTCTTCCTCTGTGTTCTCTCCTTCTCTCCCACCCCTCTCCCTACTCCCTCACCCTGCTGGCTCCACTTTCCATCTTCGTTAGCTCAGCAATTCGGGGCCTTGCTCACAGGCTGCCTTATTCCCTTCATCTACAGGGATGGTCAGCTCGGCCATACCCAGTCAGTCGCTCTAGCCCTTGGTGGGGGATGGGTTGGGCCAAAAGGAGGTGGGGGGAGGGGGCAGGGGCTGCAGCCTGGCCCAGCAGGTCCTGTCATTTCAGGTCAGAGCCCCCCACCCTAGGGAGGAAGCTGATGGGCACCCCCCGCCCTCCCGCCCCCGGTCAGCCTCAGGTGCGTTCCAGCAGAGAGCTGCACCCTGAGGACGCGTGAGCACCTCGTCCCCTCCTTCTCTGCACCCTGCACACTAGCGCAAACTCCCCCTGGGAATGGCAGGCCGCCCTTTCGCTATTGCTGCCCATCCACTTCTCTCCCTTTTCTTTACAGTTCAGGCTATGCCCCTGCTCTTGGGGCATCCGGCCCCGAACCCCCGCTGGCAGGGAGGTGACACGCTCTACTCTGTATCATAGTTATGGGGCTACTGGCTCCTGACGATCTCAGACTCCTTCAAGGTAGGAACAGGTCTTCTTTAGCTGCGCCCGCTCCGTCCCCCAACCCTGACTTTTTATCTAGCACAGTATTTACCGAGGAAAGCAATGTGGCAGGTATTCGCAGAAAGGAAGGAGGAAGAGCAGAAGGAAGAAATGGAAGAAAGAGAAAACTGATTTCGGCCCCTGACTTTGCCCAGCATGTAATAGTTTCTAAAGCCCATCTACGTTTGCTGTTGCAACTGCTTTCACAACTCCCCTAAGAAGTTGGCCAGACAGGTCTGTTATTATATTCACTTTACAGATGGGGAGAGTGAGGCTGAGAGACATGAAGGTACTCGCCCAAGGTCACCCACACCAGAGATGGCTGAGAGCCCCGATCTCCCGGCCCACCCCCGGCCTTTCTCTGACCCAGAATGTTCCCTTGGCCTGTCTCCTGGGGCGCTGGCATGATTAAACATCACCTCTCACAGAGGGCTCCCCTTGCAAGCTGGGCTACCAGCTGCTGGAGGGCAGAGATCCCTGCCTAATGCTCCTTCCAGTGCACAGACAAAACCCAGAGGCTGGTGTCGCACAGCGGCCCGGGGATGCTTGCTGGGGGCTGAGAGCCATCAGGCAGGCCTCACTCAAGGCCCGGTGGCAAGGAGCTGTGTTGGGAAGGGGCCAGGAGCCCCTGCCTCGCGTGGTGTGGTGTGAGCCACAGTGCTCCTGCCTCCCCGGGTGCCCCAGAACACAGGCTTCGAGAACCCGGAAAGCCTGAAAAGGCAGGACACTTGTTTGCCCCCGGGGGCAGAAAAGTACAGGAAAAGTAATCACTCAGTCTTTGAACACGTAGATAATGTTGCTTCTTCTACCCCGTCCCAGAGAACCCACTTACAGAGGGCACGAACACCACGCACTCAAGAAAACATTTTAGCAAAACAACAAGAGGCAAGATCGGGCCCAGAGTGGTGGTGTGTGGGTTGCCATGGAGTCCGACAAGCCTTCAGAAGGCCGAGGTCAGGGCTGATGCCCACGTGCTTCTGTGGCTCCCTGCACACGCGGGTGGACACACAGCCCCCAGCCCCTGCTCTGTGTTCCTCTAGGTCCCCACAAAGGCCTCCGGGGAGTAGACCAGGTGAGTGCTTCTCTAGGCCCCAGTTTTCTCATCTGGAGAAGGAGGGGGATGACACCTTCCTTGCTGCAAAGTACACAGAACAGCAAGTGCTCTGCAGAAAATACAAGGTGTGGTAGAGTCGCTCAAGTGTGGGCCCTAGAGCTGGGCTTCCTGTGTTCGAATTTCCATTCCCCCATTTACTAGCTAGTTACTAGGGCAACTCGCTTAACTGCTGGCTGCCCTGTTTCTCCTCATGCCTGCAAGAACAAGCAGCTGGCAGGCACTACATGTAAAGGCAGCCTTGGCCTTGGCCTTGGCACAGGGAGAAACGAAGGGGGTGGAAGATAGCCCAAGGGCAGGTATCTGTTAGCAGAGCTACTTCACATCTTCCTAGCACGTTAACAGAGTGCCAAGACCCTCCTTTCCCACGATCTTGCTTTCCTGCTCCCCTCCCTACTTGCAGCACATAGCCAAGGCTACCTGTCAGTGCACACGGAGGAGGACCCCAAACAGCTCACGGGAGACAGGTGACACCACAAACTCACAGCAGGGTCATAGCCAGAACCGGGTTCAGGAAAGCCTTCTTTAGCTGGTCACTGTGCTGGGCACGGGGTACCAGAGTGCCCTGGAAAAGAAACATCTAGAAAGGAAGCCAGAGGTCCACGGGGCAACGCCCACCCCACAGCAGGAGCTCCGTGCCCACAAAGGGAAGAGGGGAGCCCTACTAGGCCACACAAGGCCTATCTCTTCTATTCCGCCCTCCGCCAAGTTCTAGTTTCTTAGGTGCATAAATCTCCATCCCACCTCACAGTCTTCACCCATGCGGTTTGCCCAGCCAAGAGCTCCTGCCCTAACCCTAGGCTTCACTCCTCAGCTTTCGGATCTCAGTCCTAACCCTCTTCCCGGATGTCCCCATCCTCCCATGTGGAGGAGGGGTCCCTGATAGTGGCTCTCAGCAGCCCGTGTTCTTCCCCTTCACGGCACCCACTGAAAATGTCATCCTCCATTTATCTGGGGAGCAACTGCTGAAAGCCTGTCTCCTAGGCTATTAGCTTCATGGAGGTAAACACTGCATCTCTTTTGTGGACCCTTGAACCTCTATCCCTGGCCCCAGCATGAAGTACAGCAAGCACACAATACACGTTGCCTGAATAAAAAGTAGATGAACACATTATGTAGCCACTGGAGTAGGCACTCAACAAATGTGCTCAACAAACGGCCCCTTTGTTGGAAAAGGTGCTGTAATTACTGCCATAAAGACACTACCAAAATAAACACTTTTCTTTTCCTGCCCCCACTCTGGACCTCCCTGGGACTGGATGTAAGTAATACCTTGCATTTGTGTGTAGCAAAATAAAACTCTAATTCCTGTTAGATGCCACATATCAACCTTGCAAGGTAGGTAGGCCAATGCTGCTATCCTCATGATGGTGTCCAGGGAGGCTAAGTGATTTCCCCAGCTTCACACAGAGGTTAATGGAAGTATGGAGAGCAAAGCAGGGCTGTCACTTCTGCTCTGATCAAGCCAGACCTGCAGCCCTTCCCACATTCAAGAGGAGAGTGGAGAAGTCTGGAAAGGATGCCTTGCTGGGTTGTGAGTTCCCTGAGTGAACGACCATTTTTGTTTTATTAATTCCTGTCTCTCCATCACCAAGCCCAAAGCATGGCCCATTAGAGGTACTTGAAAATAAATGGCTCAATCAACGGATGATGTTTTACCTAGAAAAGAAAATGGGAAGGAGGGGCAAAGGGGAGAGGAGACAGTTTCTTAAACATCTAAAAAGTTGTTATGTGGAAGAAAGAGACTTGCTCTGGGACCAAAATGAATACCTTTCTCCCACTAAGAGTAGTCCAAACCCGCTTGGGCTTCCTTTGGAAAGAATGAATTCCCTGTCAGCCAAGGTAATCAAATGGAGCCAGAACCACCATCTTCTGGCTGTAATAGCAGCAGGGCTTCTGTGTTACACAGAACCCTGGGGCTCTAGTCACATACTGAGAATTGCATGATGGCTCTGAGGCTCAGGTAGATTAGCAGCCAGGGAGCCATGTCCAGGGTCAGTGGTCTGCAGGGTTCCACCTAATCCCAAGAGTGTGACTCCCTGATTTCGGAATAGAAGGGAATCAGGATCCGCCCCGTGTCTCCAAATTCATAGTCCCCAGCTCCAGGGGACATGAAGCCTAGACTTCTGAACCAGAGGGTCTCACTACTTGGCTTCAAGCCTCAGCTATCCCATTTCCCCGGGGATCAGAAAAACGAAACTCCTCCACAATGTGGGTTCCCTGCTGCCCATAGTCCCCTTAGTGCATCTCCCCCTCCCTCTACCATCAGGGCACCATCACACACAAGCCCCCAAAAGTCCTCCCCGAGAACCGTCTCCCAGAGGCCCCCACAGCCCCAGCACGAAGGCACCCCTGCGTGGGGAACAACAAGGTGCAGCTGGACCCGGAGACAAAGGGGAAGGGAGGCAGCCATCTCAGGACCCAGTGCCAGCTCCTGGCTACCTCTAAAGGTCACTGGATGCAGCTGTCACCTGCGGGCCTCCCCTCTCAGTGGGCATAACTAGAGGAGAACTCTCAAGTGGCCTCCACAAAAGCAAAAGGGAGATTCGTGAAGGAGACGGAGACGGGGGAAGCCAAGCAGGAAAGTTCTCACTTCCCGTCTCCTTGGCTTCACTGACTGGTGGCCATTGCCACACCAACATCAGAACAGAAGAGGCCCAGCGGGCTTAGATCTGCCTGCCCATTCCCAGGACCAGGCCTCACGGTCTCTGGGGAAGGGGAACCAGAGAGGTGGCCCCTAAAGGCTGGGACCAGCCCTTCTGCGGCCTGAGATCCAAGAGCAAGTACCCCCTCCCCCTAACCTCTTTGGGAGGGGGGGGCGATTTTGATTTCCTCAAAGTCCCCTCCTAGCAGACACTGAAATGATCAAGAGACCCTTCCAATTGCCTGTTAGCTCCACAGAGACACCGAAATATTCAGACCCAAACCCTGCCTTGCAGGCCTTCAGGGAAAGTTCCCCAAGGTGGGGGTGGGGTGGGGAGGAGTTCAAGAGAGGAGCACAGGAGACAAGAACATAATGCACGCAAAGCACCCCAAGTAAAACAGCAGGGCACCCGGGGCCTGCCCTGGACCTCTGAGCAGAGCATAGTCTTCTGGCTGGGGAGCCGGTGGGAGCCTAAGCCCATGTCCCATGCCCACAAGTCAGAGAAAGAGGGATGAGGAGGAGGCCACAGGCCATGTTCCCTCCTGCTGGGATGCCTGGCAGGGCACTAGGGCAGTCAGCATGAGGCCAACCCACTTAGATCAGCTGTGCGGTCTTGACTGTGGAATCTCAAGTTGGGGTATCCTCATAAGAGGCAGGTGGGGATCAGGATAGGAAAGAGCTGGCTTCAGATCAAGTTTTTTTTGTTTTTAAATACATTGCTTTTTTTTTTTTTTTAATTTGACAGAGAGAGAGAGATACCACTAGTTAGGCAGAGAGGCAGGCAGAGAGAGAGGGGGAAGCAGGCTCCCTGCTGAGCAGAGAGCCCAATACAATGCGGGGCTCAATCCCAGGACCCTGAGATCATGACCTGAGCCAAAGGCAGAGGCTTAACCCACTGAGCCACACAGGTGCCCCCTTCAGATCAAGTTTTAAGGGGAGAGGGCGATACTATCCTCCACTGAGATCTCCTGTCCCCTATCACCCAACCAACCTGTGTCCATCCTGGGGAGCATGGAGGTTAACACATCCCCCTTTTACAGGAACCTTCTGGAGACCAGGAAATCACCCAGGAGACTCTAATGTGAAAATTCCTGGCTCGTCACTGGGAGAGATACTGAGAAGCTCTGAGATAGAACAGTCTTGCATGATGCCTTTGTCCTGAGAAGCACGCCCTCCTCGAACACTGATTTGCTAGATCTGCCTCTGTCAAGGTCTGGGACAGTCTCTAGCAAAGAGCCCTGGCTTTGGAGTCAGAAAGACCCCGCGCTGGAGTCTTCTCTTCCCGTTCCCAACTCAAGGACCCGTGGCCAGTTACTTGGCCTCTCCATGCTTCTGCTTCCTCCTCTGTGAACTGGGATGACACAACCCAGCGCAACCCTTGCCAGGTCGGAGGAGCACCTGTCACGGGGCTGGCATGCCGTGGGCCCCACACGTGGCTCTCCTTCTGCCCCACTGGATATGCCGCACATGCCAAAGAAGAGAGCTATCATTTGGAATGAGAACACACCGGACTCTACTCAGCATTCCAACCAGCTGGGGAGCTGGGGACAGGACAGGGCCACTTTGGGGGAAGGATGGTAATGGTTCCAGCCAACCAGAAGTCCCTCATCACCTTTAATTCTCCCAGAGGGAGCCAGCCCAGGTTGAGTTATCTTCTGTGGGCAGGAGAAACAGCTCTGGCCCTTTTTAACCCAGCACGGATCATAGAGCAGAGAAAATGTAACAGCCCCAAACCACTAAACACTCTTCAACTAGATTTCCCCAGCCCTGCCAAAGAGGCGAGCGGCGGCCACAGTTAAAGGAATGACATGGATATTTTCTGGAGGAAGTGGAAGACCCAGCTGCCCAGGGGAGCTGGCCGGGCACGGGCCCACATGACCTCAGAGGCAGGCCCTGGCCAGGGCAGCCCAGCAAGGGGGCAGCTGCTGAGTCGGGCTTTCTGGGGATGGCTGGCCATGCTGTGGGCCCGCGCACTGAGCACAGGGACATCCACCTGCTTGACTGCTGGGTTGGTGGGCTGGGGAGACATATGCCAGAGAATTGCAAATCTCATAATTCACCCAGATGGTGGAAGCTCCCGAATGGTTCCTTCTCAGGAGACAGCTGTTCCACCGCTGGGCCATATGGCTCCCCTTGCTCTGCACCCTGCTCTGGGAAATGAACCACTTTGTGAAGGCAGCCTCCAGATCTTAGAAGCATCTCTTGTTCTGAGCGGGTAATTAAGACCTCCAGCTGAGGCATCCATGTTGCTCCACGTGTGGTTTGTACACATGTCAGAGCAGCGTTTTAAAGCTCCGTCAAGGTAAATACAGGTGGGTGAGGCCCGCCAGCTTTGTCTTCTGCTCAAGGGGAGCCCCTACCATCACAAACTCAGAGGCTGCCTGGAACTCGGTTCATCGTTCCTCTGCGCACGGTGAGCCCTCCCCCCCACAGCTGCGCCCCGGTGTTCCAGGCTGTCACACTGTCCACCCTCCAATGGAGGCTCGTTTCAGCACAGACAGGAGGAGACAGACACATCAACAAAGACCTTTAAGACTAGCTGGTGGGGCACCTGGGTGGCTCAGTCGTTAAGTGTCTGCCTTCAGCTCAGATCATGATCTTGGGGTCCTGGAATCAAGTCCTGCATCGGGCTCCCTGCTCGGTGGGAAGCCTGCTTCTCCCTCTCCCACTCCCCCTGCTTGTGTTCCCTCTCTCACTGTGTCTTTCTCTGTCCGATAAATAAGTTAAAAATATTAAAAATCTTAAAAAAAAAAAAAAGACTAGCTGGTGATTGAGGAACACACCGAACCCCTAGGAAAATAAAGGGCATTGCCAGACAGACATGTTCACGTCCCCAGCAGCCTGGGTCCTCGGGCTCCCTCTCTGGGACACCTGCACGCTGCACCCCAGACCCCCAGGGATGCAGACACAGACTTCTGGTCTTTGTGGCAACCTGTGCAGCGTCCTGGAACCAGCTCGGCCATGACTGGGGCCTCAGCAGGTACAAAGCTGACACATACCATGCTCTTCTGACAATTTCAACCATTTTCGTGAGGAAGTCAGGGGAAGGGCCCACGCGCCCTACCTCCCAACCCTATGCTTACACACACAGGGCTTTTTCCCAGATCTGAAACCTGGGATGCCCTTTGCCTTCAGCCTAGCGGGGAAGCTCTCTCTGCATTATCCTGCCAGGCTAGATAATGAGAGCTCTTATTAAACACTTACTGTGTGCCAAGCCTGGTTCCCAGCATTTCACATGAACTTACTAAACCCAATCCTCATAAGCCTAAGTGGAAGGCACTGTTATGACCCCATTACACAGATAAGAAAAGTGAGGCAAAGAGAGGATACATAGCAGGATCCCTCAGACAAGGCTTAGTCTCAGCAGGAAACGGGAAAGAACATAGGAACTGGGCAGGACAGATAACCAGCTCAGCTAAATACTACCTACCCCCAACCTCCAGAGGTACCAGAAGCTTCCAGCTATGGTTTTGGAGCAGCTGAGCCTGCAGACCACTGGCTGTAACAGAATGGTTGGGAGTACGGAGCCCACACCAGATGCCTGGGTTTGGGCTTCCGGCCATATTGCCTCATTGCTGGGCGGTCTTGGGAAAGTAAGGCAACCAGTCTGTGCCTCTATTTCCTCCTCCATAAACTGAAAATGTGACTACTTCGTCAGGGTGTTGGGGGATTGAGTTAATATAGAAGTGAGGCCTGGCATAGAGCCTGGGCTATGTAAGCATTAGCTGTGACGATGATCAAGCAGCAGGACGAAGAGGTAGGGGGGGAGAAGATCGTTATTCCCACTGCCTGACCAGTTAGGGGTCTGTCTGCAGGGGCTCGCGATGATAAAGCCCTATCCCATAGTCTTGCGGGACGGGCTTGATGCTCCTATTTTGGACACAAGAGGAAGTCTGCACCAGGAACGAGGTGTCTTGGGCAGCTCAGCTAGTGGAAGTGGACACCCAGGCTGCAGCCCAACCTCCGGAACAAGAGCCTGAGTACTAACGACGGGTCACCCTGCCCCGGTCAGGGCTGGGGCCCTAGTCTTTTAAATGTGAGGTTCCTCGACACCAGTCACTGGAAACCGGCTGTTTACTAGCTGTTGGCCCTTGGGCAAACGTTTCGGTTCTCGGACTCTCTGTTTCACATGTGTCAAGAGAGGAATAGCTCCTAGGAAGTTATCTTGAGGATAAAATGAGGTGATGTACGTGACAGCCTCACACCAAAAAAAGTAAGCACCCCTCCCACCCCACTCTCAGCTCAGCCCTTTGTGAAAGCGAATGCCCACCAAAGGCAATTGTTGCGGAGGACGTGTTCCAAATGGGCCCAGTGTGCCCGAACAAGCCTCTCCACCTAGTCTGGGGTCACCGGGAGCCCCTCCTTCCCTTCTCCTACTCCACCCGGTAGTTAAATCCTTAGGAGAAACTGAAGATCTGGGTCAGCCCCAAAAGGTCCTGCCCTCGGGAAGCTTCGGGAACGTCTCAGCCACACGGAACTTGTCACTATCAACCCAGGGATGCATATGTTCACACACCCCCAGCAGACTTTCCAGAGATCTCCCTGACTCTGGTTTCACGTTGCCTCTGTGTGGTTCTTCTTCCAGTTGCTTGTTTCCCTTGTAAGCTATTCCGTTGGTCCTAGGTCTCATGCTGGTGATGGGAAAACCCTCTGCCCCACTGTCTCGGACTGGAACTCGCACTGCATAGAAGCTCAGGGCCTATGGGTCTTCTGGCTAATTCCGACAGCAAGAGGATGGCCAAGCAGGTGAGAAGAGCTCCATCTCTGGAAGCCAGGTCTGGAAGCCTCGCATAGGACAGCACGGCAGCAGCCTCCAGCTCCAAGGGGGTAGCCCCCTTGCTCGAGGCAAAACCCCAGTCCCCCGCAGCCAGGGTCAGAGACCTCCTGTTCAGAGCCAGAAGCCGGCACCGGGGAGGGCTCTCCAAACAACAAATGCTGCTTCGTGCCCCAGGACCAGGGAGGCCCTCCAACCCAAACCGACCCATCAGGCACCAGATGGCATTTAACTTTCGGGCTGAAGACCTCATCTCGATTCACACCAGCAACCAGCAGAGAGTGTGGCCCCAAGCCTGGGTCTTGCCTCTGGGGTTTCATGCAGAGAGGCAATTAAAAAAGGAGAAACGGAAAAAGACTAAAGCAGCCACGAAGCCACAGAGTCTGTCCCAGGCCTTGTGCCTGCCGCATGGGACCAAGGTCGGAGCCCAGAAAAGGGAAAAGCGAGACCAGGAGGAGGAGAGCCACAGACGGCAGAGGCAAAGGAAGCCCTGCTTGCCCTCCTTCCCGCCCCAGAACCAACTCAGCTGGTAGTGCTTAATGTAAGTCCATTGTGCAAAAACAAGATTAAAAGGGACAGGCAGAACAAAGCATCGCTCTCCCTAGCAAAGGCCCCTCCACTTAGTAAATTAGGAGCTCTTTCCACCTGACACACTTTTAAAGGGAGATCTTCAATTACCATGGGCTGGCAGGGCATGGCAACAAAAGGTCTGTCTGGTGACTTTATTCCCAAAGCCCAGGGCAGGCACTGAAATGGTTTTATGTAATAGAGATACTAATCTAGTCCATATAATTTTGAGAATCCTTTATGGTGGACTGAAGGGCTTCTGAGCCTGCGGCTGTTTCAAAGAGATTTTCTGCAGCTTATGCATTTACCTTGCCAAAAGCTTAGCTGAGCAAACAAACAGTCCTCTAAATCACACTAGATGCTGATTTACTATCAGGACTCTGCAGTTTGTTTGATGATGGAACCTTGTGGATAAACAGAGGCCGAGGCCTTGGTCCTTCCACCTGACCAGACCAAAGGGATGAGGGCTGCCCTTAAATCAGGGTCCTCCTGGCTTCCAGATTTGAGACTTTCCCTCTCCTTGCCATCAGCTCAGCCAAGGGTAAAAGGGGCCGGAGGGGCGGTTCCTTGCCTGGCCGGGGGTGGCAGGAGGCCTCCCTGGCTTTTGCCCTTGGCTCCAGGTCCGCTCCATCCCAGAAGGAGACTGATGGCGTCATTTGCTCCCCGCCTCCCCCATCCAGAGTAAAGATACAATTCTGGCTCCCTTGGTGACAATTCAGCACCACTGGCTGCTTGGAAAGGAGAAAGCAAAGTGGGAAAGCAGGATGGGGAAGGTGACTCTCAGGAGGACCAGGGGAGACATGAACACACACACGCTCTCCAAACACAGGAGCTTGCAGCTCTGCACCCAGCACGCGGGCTACGAGGCCCTTTTCATTGTCAGACGTTCCAAATATACATACAGCCAGTCTGTATGCTGAGAACACGCGTGTACACGTGCAACGCATGAGAGGGAGCTCGTCACATGCAGCAAAACCCAGTACTCACAAATATACCAGTGCGTACGTAATAGTAAAAGCTAACATTGCCACACCACCTACCATGTATTCACTTATTTAATGCCCATAGCAACCCTGTGAGGAAAGGTACCATTGCTACACCACGTTATGATTGAGTAAACTGAGGCACAGAGAAGCTAAGTCATTTCTAGGATCTGTGTTCTTCTAGGATCCCCTTCTAGGATCTGTGTTCTTGACCTTTACATTGTCTGGCACAACAGGCCACACAGGCACTTTTTTTTTTTTTTTTTAAAGATTTTTAAGTCATCTCTATACCCAACGTGGGGCTCGAACTTACGACCCCACGATCAAGAGTCACATGCTTTACCGACTGAGCCAGCCGAGCACTCCGGGACAGCCCTTTTGTGGGTTGGGAGTAGCCTCCACACATGCGGACTCACAATGCCACACATAATACCCATGCACACAGCCAGATGCTCAAGCATCCATGTATCACACAGGTGGTCCAGACATACACATCTTCAGGTTCAGGCCAAGACTTAGACTGGGGAGAGGGCCAGTGAATATTAAAACAGCTAAATATTTCTGCTCTAGTTGGTGCTGCCACCCCTGCCCCTCCCCCAGCCCCCCACCTCTCCATAATCGGGCACCTACAGAGTTAATCCCTGGCACCCCAACATGCCTCTACATCCCTATTCCATTCTAACCTATTGGTAGGAGTGCCACACATGCAGTTAAATACTTTCACTCTTATCCCCAGGTATGGACAAGGCAGGGACGTGGGATGGGGGCCTGCAACAAGTGAAGGGGATCTGGCTCTTGGGCCTCTTCCATGAGTCTTGGCCAATGCCCAGCTAGCCTGGTATGAGGGGGCATTCTGCTTTCCCAGCTGGTCCCCATCCCGTCCACTTGATGGGCAGCTGATGAAGGTTCTTCAAAGACAAGAGCAGTGCGTGGACACTGGGAGCCAAGGGAGACTCTGACGTGTCATTTTCACCTTCACTGAGGCCACTCGGCTTCCCTTAATCAAAGAGCAAACAGTAGGGGAGACTTGGGGACTGGCCTGTCATCCACAAAACCCCTTTAATGCCCATTTTTTGAAACCTCTGCGCTACAAAGACCAGGAGGAAAGGAGGAGCTTGACAAACCAGGACTCACTGCATGAGGAATTTTGCTTCCTTATGTCTTGTAAGCTCACCTCCAACCCACAAAGTTAGCCTCCTGGGACCTGAGACAGTGGGCTAAGTCCCTGCAGAGCCCCAGAGCAGGGTCCCCAGGCTCTGTGTACATATGGGAGACACTGAGTACAGACAACAGAATTCAGGGGCTCTGGGAATCCAAGGGGGAGAAGGGGAAATGGGGACAAGGACCCTATCTCAGGCAGGCCAACCTCTACTCTGGGATCTCAGAGTCCCACCCAGAGACTACTCCTTCAGGTGTCCTTGGAGGGTCCCCAGGAAAAGCCAACCCACATGGCCTTCTTCTAGTCAGCAAGGCTCTACAGAAAGCATGTGTCCCTGCTGGGCCCTGTGCTGGGTGCTAGGGACACAGAGAGGTACCACAGTCGCGGCTCTCAAGGAGCTCACTGTTCAGGGAGAGAGAGAATAAGTAACAGCAGGTTGGGGTAAACAGGGCTGAGATCAGGACTGGGAGGGGAGAGGGAGGTGTCGGGTGGGGCTCCCTGGAGACCACGCAGCTCTGCACTGAGTCTCCAAGAGCTGCTACAGAAAGCAGGACCAGGGGTTCCAGGAGCAGGGGCAGCAGGTACGAAGTCCCAGAGGGAGACAGCATGCAGAATTCAGGAGCCCGGCTGGGGCGGAAAGGATCAGAGACCACAGAAAGGATCAGGGACCGCAGGGAAGCAAGATACAGAATGAGAAATCTCAGCATGCAGGGGTCTGGGGGTACAGTATTCAGAGTAAGCTGCAGTGGGAGCCACAGGAAGGAAGTATCAAAACTCTGGGAGGGGGCAAGGAAATGGACTGGTGGTACCTGATCACTATTTTCTGAGCCCCTACTCTGTGTGGTATGCTGTGAGCCACTGTAGCCCATACAACATGTGGTGTGTTTATGAAAGGGAGCTCCTGCCCTTGGGAGCTTATAGTTCATTTGTTCATTCATTCATTATTTATTGAACACCTACTATGTGCCAGGTACTGTTCTAAGAGTAGAGATATCAACTAGGAACAAATTAAAGTCCTTTGTCCCTACTGAGCACATTATCTAGCTGGGGAAACAAAAATAGACACGAAATATACATGGTCCACATCTCTATGTCAGGCAGCAATAGCACTAATTAACAAAACAGGATAAGGGGGTAGAAAGAGATGGTTGGGGAGACTGCTATTTCAGGGAGGGTGGTCAGGAAAGGCTCTGATAATACGACTTTTGAGAAGAGACGGAGTGAAATAAGGGAGAAAACCACAGGGCTATCTGGGGGGAGAGTACTCGGGCAGAGGGGACAGTACTCAGGGTTTCCTGGGCGCTACAGTGGGGCACACGCAGGAGAGCAAGGAGGCTAGCAAAGGGGAGGGAGGGAGGGAGGCAGGGAGGGAGGNGATGGATGGAAGTCAGCTGGGGCCAGCCACCATGGGAACATCAGAGAAGCAGCCGGCACCCAACAAGGACCAGAAATCAGAGCTGGCATCCCAGAGATACAGAGGGAATTCAGAAGACAGAAAGTGGGGCCTGGAACACCCAGGAAGAGGACTTTACATAAATGTCCAGCTGCTCTGCCGCTAATCGAGGCTTCCCCTCAGAGGCTGCCTGTCCGGATAGCTGAGTTTCCATCACAGCTGCAGCTGGTAATTAAGCAGCAGCGCCTCCGTCCTTCCACGGCTGCGTCAGCACACAGGAACCTGCTGGCCCTCGCTGCAGGCGGGGAGAAAGGCCTGGCGGGGACCTCTAGGGCTAGGCCAGCAAAATGCAGCCAGCCAGACCCCACATCTCCTGTGTCCTCTCGACCAAGGTGCCTGAGCACAGCTGTCCACGGCTCACCCCATCCACAGCTCGCCCTGTCCCCAGGCACCTCCAGATGGGTCTTTCACCCCTTCGGCCATCCCTCCTTGCTGCTGCCCACAGAGCAAGACGGCTCCCTGACCACCGGCAGTGTGTCACTGGCTGCTCGTCCATGATCCCTGGTGCAGTGGCGAGGGTCCAGACCCGTCCGCACCTGGCCCTTCCAAGCACCACTCCCACGCTTCCCATGCTCTGGCCACAGAGGCCTGCTGCCCTGAGCCCGGCTGCTCTCTCCCACCTGTGCTCACGCTGGCCTCTTGGCCACAAAGTGTCCTCCTCGCACACAGAACACAGACAGCAGTAGCTACCATTCACTGAGCCCTCACTGTGTGCCAGCTTCTGTCCAGAATGCTTTCTTCTTGGTAACTCATTTTGTCTAGCAAGCCCAGAGGGGCAGGTCCTTAATAAAGCCCTGTCTTATCTTACAGATGACAAAACCGAGGCACAGAAAAACAAAATAACATGCTCAGGGGGAGTCACCAGGAGAAAGAACAGGCTTTAAAACTCAGGGTCTGTCTTTTTAAGACTTTATTTATTTATTTGACAGAGAGTGAGAGCATGAGAGGGGAGAAGGTCAGAGGGAGATGCAGACTCCCTGTGGAGCTGGGAGCCAAAACTCAGGGTCTGTCTTAATCGATGCCCATCTCTTGTCCTTGTGGCAAGTTCCTACTCAACGTTGAGACTCTGCTTAAAACTAACCTCCTTAAAGGAGTCTTTTTTGGGGGCACACCCAGTACCTGGGTGGCTTAGATGGTTAAGTGTCTGCCTTCAGCTCAGATGATGAACATGGGGTCCTGGGATTGAGCCCCACGTCGGGCTCCCTGCTTGACGGAGAGCCTGCTTCTCCCTCTCCCTTTGCCCCTCCCCCCATTTGTACTCATGCTTTCTCTCTCAAATAAATCTTTTTTAAAAAGTCTTTTGTGATCCCCCCCACCCCTCCTCCCCGCCACGACCCTCACCCCGTAATTCCCCAGAGTTGTGACTGCTTCTCCCAGAGAGATCTCTCAGTGCTGGGGATCTGAGTCTTTTTTATTCACGCATTTTCTTTCTCACTCATTCAGTAATGATTCAGCACTGAATGCCAGGCACTATGTCTGGCCCTGGCAATAACCCACGTAGAAGACATGGTTTTTCGGCTTTGGGAACTTTCACTTTGGAGTGGGATAGGTGGATAGGCGAGGCAGCATCACAACGAGTGGGACAGAGTGACAGAGGGGGCCACAAGGCTCTCAGACAGGTGGTACTCCAGAGCAAAATCAGAGGAACCTACACTAGGTGCTAACAGGACAGGGGACCAGAGAAGCTGCTAGGCCTTGGTTCTGTTACCATGAGGGCTTGAAAAGTGCTTACAGGTGGACAAGAGCCAATGTTCAGTGTGCTCACTGTAAACGAAGTCATCGGCTGTGGGGTTAAGCATCAGTACCTTATGAGTTTGGTTATTGTGAATCATGAACTAGAGCTCAGCCACTCTGGGCATCCTAAACCAAGGTTCTAAGCCCGTGAGACTGGGGATGAGATTGAGGTGGCTGCGCCGACTTTGGCCACTCAGTGAGGACAAGCTGGGGCAGCTAAACAGCCATGCACCCCCACCCCCGCCACCTCCTCCAGCCTGGTGACACCCTTGGTTTCCTTACCTACTTATTTAAAGTGTGCTTATCATGCTATATTAGAATTTTGAAAATGTATCTATTTCCCACTAAACCATATGCTTCTTATCCATCTCTCTATCCCCAGGACTCAGCGTGGCTTACAAGGCCTACAGAGCTAATCAAAGTGGATGGATGGATGGACAGATGGAAGGATGAATGTTGGTCCAGGCATCAACGCTTAGTACCAGGTGCTGGTGACCCGGGGGGGCAGTGTCAGCAGGGAATTATTTTATGCAAGGAAAGGCAGACTTAAATTAGGCAAGACCTACAGCTCTATGTGCGCACACGCACACGCACGCACACACACACACACACACACACACACACACACACACACACACACACACACAGCAATCCCCCAGTCCCTACTTTGATGCTGACATGCTACCTTAGAAAACTTTTGAAATCAAACCAGTTTGGCTTCTGTCCCTTCCTCTCCCTACAAACCTCTTCACCTGGCCTCTGGTCTGACCCCACTTCTCTCTTCTGGCCGCAGGAGGGGAAGAGTAGGACTGGAGGTCACCAAGATCTCAGTTCCTGGGCACACTCCTCCGGGAAAGGGACTTCAGTTCTCCTGGCGTCCATTTCCACTGCTGAGCCAGGCCCCTATGACCCTCCACCAGTCCGTGAGGAGCAAGTAACACACCATATGGGAAAGTGGTGGGTCAACCTCCATACATGATGCTGTTTTATTATTGTTGGAAGTTAGCAGTCAGTCCGAGGAAGCACTGAACTAAATGTCACTGGGTCTGATTATGAAGCACCCCCATCCCACTGCTCACTATTAAAACAGGGGCATGGAGTTCCAGTGACATGGACAAAGTGCGAATGTAGCCCCTTCTGCTACAAAAATGTTCCCAAATATAATTAAAAAATAAAATAAAAATAGAGATATCTGAGTTCTAATGAGAGAAAGGTTTTCTTACATCCAAGTGTAAGAAAAAGCAGGGGGGTGGGGGCGGTTACAGCAGGTACAGAAGTGCAGATGCTGAAGCTAAGGTAGTCCAGGGATCAGGGGACCTAGCCAGCTGCTGCCCCCAGCCCCGACAGGAGCCTGGGGTTTAAGACCCCCACAGGGGCAGATGTGGCTTTAGGAGCTGCCAGCTCCATGCAGGGGAAACTTGAAAATGTGCCCATCAGCTGAGTGAAAAATACGGAATTCTGCATGAGTAAGAAGTTGTCCACAAGAAACAAAAAACCAGGATGGAGGAATGGGAAGTCACTGTTTCATGGGTCCAGGGTCTCCTTCAGGGGTCATGAAAACCTTTCAGGACTAGACAGAGGTGATAGGAGCACAACACTGTCAACACTAAACCCCACTGAGCGTACACTTCAAAATGGCTACTACCGCATTATGTGAATTTCACATCAATTTTTTTTAAAGGAAAAGGCAAAAAAGAAAAAAAAAACACGAAAAACTCTAAACCTTCGCTACAGTTCCAGCCTCAATGCAGAATCCCAAACCAAGTTAGAAATGCAAAAATGGGTTGTGAGCCACTGAAAACCATTAGTGTGCCTAATAAGAAAATGCAGAACTGAAGCGTGGGGCACGTGTACACCCCAGGGCGTGGGGGAGGAGGCAAAAAAAGCTCAAGAGTTCACAGTCATAAAGAAAAAATAGAAAAGAAACTATAACCAATATAGGGAAAGAAATTATAACCGATATGGGGGAAAAAATCTACCATGAGGGAGAATCAGCAGTGTCCACATACAGAACTGATACTCTAGGAACATGAGTCAAACTCATGGACTCAACATAGAATTATCTTGACTGTATGGAACTAATAGCTCAAGCTAAAACCATCTGAGACTATAAAAGAAATGTTTGAAATAACTAAAGCAATCACTGAAAGATTAGAATTCATAATGAAAGAAACAGACACTACAGAGAAAAAAATAAAATAAAAAAGCAAACCCGTAGATCTGAAGGACCAACAGACCTCCTAGGAATGAAACACGCCGTTGTTAAAACTAAGACCTCAACAGACAGGTTAATTAGCAGAGCAAAAGAATTTCAAAAAGGGATCTGAGGAAAATCTCCAAGATACAGCACGGAGAGCTACAGAGATGAAACATGAGAGCTTAGGAGACAGAGGGGGTGATACGAATCTCCAACATTTTGGGGCTTCAATAGAAGACAACTGAGCGACTGAAGGACAGGAGATATTAGAAGAGACATAGCCGAGAATTTTCCAGAACTGATAAAGCACATCAATCCTTCACTTGAGATGTATACCTCTGAGGAGCAAACAGTGTGAACGAAAACGACGCCACACCCAGACACGTGCTAGGAAAACAGCAGCACACACACGTTGACAAATCCCAAACATAACAGAAAAACATCCTCACGCCCTGAGGGAACAATCACTAAACACCTACAATTCCACATTCAAGCACCATTCAAGAGGGAGGGTAAAATGAAAGACTTTTCACCTCCAAGTCTAGCTGGATTGCAGAGTTAAGTGCATGATTATGAAAATCTAAACAGCAACAAAAATAAAATACGGCATTTTCAGTCTCGTGGACCCTCCCCGCCGCCTCCAGGAAAAACTACTGAACCCGGCCTTTCAAGACGAACGAAGCCAAATCTAGAAAAAGGAATGAGACGCAAGAGGTGAAGAGCAAGGAAGACAGTAAACGTGAGCAAAATTTACACTTAAATAACCACCCACTGTATAAAACAACTGCTATAATAAGACAGGGGTACCTAAGTCCAAGAAAACGGTACGAAGACTTCGCTGGAGTTCAATCTGAGGCACCGCTCAGGCGCCCTCAGTGCGGCCGGTCTCCCTGATTGTCAGCTCCTGGCTGGCTCCCCCTCAGCCGTCCCAGGCGGTTCATATGGACCCCACTGCACCTGCGCAGTCCCCTGGCCCAGCTACTGAGCAACCCCACCCCCCCCCCCCGCCAGCCCCCGACCACAGTGGGGCAGGGGGCTGGCAACCACATACCTGGGGCTGCTGGCTAATCTGTCCACTCCTCGATTTGGATGAAAGCCACAGGCAGAAGCAGCCACTCAAAAAGCTAGATGACCCCTCCAGGAAGGCCGGGGGCATTACCTCCCCCACCAATAGGAAAAAGGAGATGGCACAGATTAATTGCCCCTCCTTACTGGCTACTCCGAAGCACCCACGCTCCTCTTGCCCATTGGGAGAGGCCCTGAATACCAACAGGGTGCACCTATCAGGCGTCATGCCGTGTAACCATCTCCAGCAGTGGGTAGACCAGTGATTTTCAAAGCGTGGTTCCCACTGCAGCAGCATGAGCCTCATCTGGGAACTTGTTAGAAATGCACATTCTCCAGGACACCTGGGCAGCTCAATCGGTTAAGCATCTGCCTTCAGCTCAGGTCATGATCCTGGGGTCCTGGGATCGATGTCAGGCTCTCTGCTCAGTGGGGGTCTGCTTCTCTCTCTCCCTCTGCCCCTTCCCCCTGCTTGTGCTCTCTCTCTCTCTCAAATAAATAAATAAAATCTTTTTTAAAAAATGCACATTCTCCATTCCCCTCCCCAAGTCTTCCGAACCTGAGGCTGACGCTGGGGCTCAGCAGTCTGTTAGAACATGTCTTCCAGATGATTCTTATATTAGGTAATCAGGTGCTGGGTAATACACTTGAGTGAATTGTGAATTGTGATTACCGTGGCACCTGTGTGTTGTTAAGCAAAGCCCAATTCTCTCTGCTACAGCAACCAGCAACACTGCAGAGTCCCTGATCCAACAGCCTAGGTCCTGGCGGAGGACAGACACATCAAATGAACAAGGAATGAAACTCTATTGTTTTAAGCCACCAGAATGTCGGTGTTGATCGTTACGGCATCATAACCAAGCCCGTCCAGTCTGAAACCACCTAATAATCAAAGAGCAGTTTCCCGAAATAGCTCAAACCCCACTGCGTAAGTGATAAAATCAACTCCACCTGTGAGGCAAAGCTGCCCATTGCCCTATCTCACAAGAAAGGAGAAAGAAAGAGAACCGGGCTTGTGCCTGGTGACCCTCAGGAAATACTTGGTGCCTGGTGCCTGACAAAGGGGAGCTAGGACTCAGCTGTATCTGTAGCTATGGGAGCAGGTGGGCAGTTCTGGTGCAGAAGGTTCTAGAAGGGCCGCCAAGAGCTCTGGGAAAAGGATGGCAGTTCTGGGACAGGGGAAATGGTACAAAGAGTTTGCATCTGTATCAAGCTCTGTGCATTCCAAGGCAATGCTCACTCGTTGTTTTCTTTCTCCCTGCACGGGGATGATCTGTCCTATGCCACAGTGGATCCAGAGAGGCAAAGGGACTTTCCCAAGATTGCACAGTGAGTTGATGGCAGAGTCAGCCAAGGCTTTTACTCCGGGACAGTGTCCTTCTAGTATCTGCCAAGAAATGGGCTCCAGGAAGGTGGTTTTGGAGGGAGGATGATGTCCCCTCTACCCCCACCCCACTGTTCCTGTGCACAGTCCTGAGGACTCTTGGCATCAGATGGGTTCTCACCAAATTCTGGTGAGCCTGGAAGTTCTCTCCCCGCCAAGGGGTGGAGAAGAAGTGGAGGGGGAGGGGCCGCAGGGCATCGACTCCTGGATGCTTCTGGGTTTGCAAGCTTCTCATTTGGCACCCAGCACCTTGGGCAGCATCCCTCATGCAAGTTCCCTGACTCTGGGGTCTCCACTCGCTCCTAGACAGCTGACAAAGCCTGGCCGGTCCCCTTCCTTTCTTCCCATTAAAATAAGCAGGAACAAGAGAACACCAGCAATGACAGACACTCACCTATTCATGGGCTCAACTGTGTCCTCCTAAAATTCCTATGTTCAAGTCCTGACCCCCAATTCAGAATGTGACCTCATTTGGAGATGGGTCTTACAGAGGTAATCACGTTCAAATGAGGTCATTACGGTGGACTCTAATCCAGTCTGATGGGTGTCCCTCTATAAAGGGGAAACCTGGAGACAGACATACCTATCGGGAGAAGGCCGTGTGAAGAATGAGAGTTCTGGCACCACGAGCCACGGAGCTACCAGAAGCAAGGGGAGGGGCCTGGAGCAGAAGGAACCAACCCTGCCAACACCCTGATTGGGACTTCTAGCCTCCAGTGGAGTGAACCAGCACACTCCTGTGGACTGAGCCAGCCAGGCCGCACTGCTTGGAACGGTGACCCCAGGGGAATGAGTAAGTACCTCAACCCGGCCAGCCTCCCAGCCCAGATCTGCCTCCTGCAGCTGGGCCAGTCGCCTCCCTGTCTTTGCTGATGGGCTTCCCTGTCCCATCCATGCCCAAAGACACCATTCCATCCAACCCAAAGCCCCCCGAATCCCCCTGAGGAAGAGCAGGTCACAGCGCTGTCTCCTGCCTGGCGTGTCCGTCTGTGTTCTTTCACACACTCTCCCATGGCTGTTATCCATGGGTTTTTCTGCATGTGGCCTGGCCTTCCCAACAAGACTGTAAGTTCCACGAGGGGAAGAGCTATACCCAACACTTCTCCTCTATCCCAAGGCATAGCACTGTGGGTGGGCCACATGGGCGTCTAATAAATCCTGGGTTGAACACCCTTCAAGGGTTCCCCTTTCAGTGTTCTATCTAGAGCTGATACCTCATTTTTTAAAGATTCTGTTTATTTATTTATTCATTCATTAGAGAGAGAGCCAGTGAGAGAACACAAACGGGGTGGGGGCAGAAGGAGAGGGAAACTCAGGCTCCCTGCTGAGCAGGGAGCCTGATGCGGGGCTCGACCCCAGGACCCTGGGATTATGACCTGAGCTGAAGGCAGATGCTTAACCCACTGAGCCACCCAGCTGCCCTTAGAGCTGATTTCTCAGTAACACTCGGTAAGTTGGCATGGCTAGAGAAGACAGTCTCTCCATTCTATTCTGCCCTACTTTAGCAAGATGCCAATTGAAGCATCTGCAACTCTGGGGGCAGGTATCCACGGACCAGACCATCTCTTTTCACTAGGCTGCAAGCTCCTCAGGGTAGCAACCATCTCTTGTGTGCATCCATGTAACCAGCACTCACGTCGACAAGCAACAGTGTAAATTAAATGGATAAACATGAACATATGGCAGAAATTATTTACTGTGGATCCAAAGACTCTGTAAGGGATCCGAGGGCTCCATGAACCCACTGAAACTGTGTGCACAGGACTCCGTGTGTGAGCATAGGTTTGTATATGTCACGTGCATTTTCCCAGGGACGGGGTCCATGGAGGTGCGAGAAATTAAAATAAAAGCCAAGAGTGAAGAAATGGTAAGACCCAAAGTCATGGAATAGGGAGCAGGCCTTTATTACGTCCCAACCCTGTGTCTGGTGACCCATTACTATCCCCATTTTAGATGAATGGAAACTGAGGTACCAAGAGGTGGCATCTTGCCTAGGCTCCCAGAGAGAGAAGCAGCCCATCCAAGTGGGTCAGAGCAGACTCCAGGGCCAGACAGCCTGGGTTCAAATCCCAGTTCTACCACTTTCTAGCTGTATGATCCTGGTCAAGTCACTTAATCACTTGTGACTCAGCTTCTCCATCTATAAAATGGGAGCGATCAGGGTACTCGCTTCAGAGGACTGTTGTGA
Organism: Ailurus styani; assembly: GCA_002007465.1. Lineage (NCBI taxonomy): Eukaryota > Metazoa > Chordata > Mammalia > Carnivora > Ailuridae > Ailurus > Ailurus styani. The sequence goes on along the minus strand of LNAC01000018.1, from coordinate 4,209,940 downwards.
GGAGCCAATGCAGTCATGTATACGAAGTGATCGGAATGGTCCCTGGACTGTGTGTGTGTGTTGGGGGGCGGGGTGCTCTGAAGACCATGAGGATGAGCATAAAGAGGAAGAAGTTGGTAGGGATGGAGGTCAGACTCAAACCCAGACCTGGGGGACACTTGCCCAACTGGGTCATCACTACCGGCACCCCACATGCCACAGTGACCCTTCTCACTGCTGATACTCCTGCCCCCCTTCAGGAAAAGCCTTCAGTCCTAAAATTGGCTTTTCCAGCTGGCTTCCTGGAGGTGGGCTGGCCTGGGGCCACCAGCCCTGCAGGCAGTGCCTGGCTGTTACATAAGGAGTAGGTGGGAGGCTATCAGCTGCCCTTCCTAGTCAGCAAGACCGGGCCTGTGCAATCAGGACACTTAGTGCTTCTGCCCTGCTCTTCATTTTCCAAGAGCTTTACCAACAACCACTAATAGAAATTAGAAAAGGAATGTGCTCTTCCGTTCTTGGAGCCAGGTGCTGACAACTGAATTCCCTTTATCATTTCCCTGAGTCCTGAAGGGCCGCTCACATCCATTCTGCTCAGGCTCTAGGAGTCCTATGTCACATCCCATGCCTGGCTGTCGCTTTCCTCTGGGCAGACAGAGCAGCAGCAGTGGAACCTTGGGCTTAATCTCATTTCTCCACCCAGGTCCCCGTAGGAGCCCCGTCCCAAGTGAGGCGTTGGCGAACGCCTTGTCCCAGCCCCGTCCTCTGCCCTGCTCCTGAGACACAGCCTTTTGGGGATGGCTTTGCATGAGTATCTTTGTATGTTTCCTGCAAAACAATCACTACAGAACCCATTTATGGGAGCATTTTTCATTCACTCCTGTAACGCAATTAGAATCGAGCTTCTCCAGCAAGAGGGGATATGTAACATCAAGAGGGGAAAATTGTCATTTCATTCCCAACACTAACACGCCCACCCTGCCCAACTGGCTCTCTGGTGCTGGCTCTCTCTACCCAGCCAAAGGGCAAGGAGAATGCTAACAAGGAGACTCACTCTCCAAATCTGCCTCCAAGTGAAGAGGCAGAAGCTCTGGGGGTGGATTCCCCTCTGTCATTAATGGGGGAGGGGGAGGGACTCCCAGTTTCTCTGACGCTCTCCACAGTTGAGGCAAAACTCTACTGCCCCCTGGAAAGCCCCACACTGGCCCTATTGCACCTGTCAGAGGTAGTGGGAAAGTGTCCACTGGACTCTAACAGACTCTAACCCTACAGTCATTCCCACTGAGATGTTAAGGGCCTTGCCCAAGGCACATCCCTGGGAAGCTGGGACCAGACCCCAGATCTGCAGACTCCTGGGACTCTCCCACCGCACACTGCTGCCCTCCCATCCAAAGGGTCCACAGCTGCCAGAAACTCAGCCCTCGCACTCACCTCGTCCTCAGGTCTCCTGATCCTTTTTGGAAATGTCTCCACTTCCTAGAACTGGCCCCTTGTGATCTATCTTACTCTTGCCACCCTCCTTCCAGGTACTGTGGTCTTGCTACCCAACGATCCAGCCTGTCTTCCTTCCTCCCTTACACCCTCTATTGACCCCTCCACTCATCCGTTTCGCCAACCATCGATTCATTCATGTCTACTTCCATCCAGCAAAGCCTTCTTGAGCCCTTCAGATCTGTGCCAGGCGCTCAGCCCTTCTTCCCCACGGCTCCTCAGAGCATGCTCCAAAACTGTCCACTTCTCTCCTGACCCCAGCAAAGCGTCCATCCAACCATCTTAGGAGATCGACCAGATAGATAAATCCACCCTCGCGTGTTTGTACCAGACCCATTGATGCCCTCAGAGCTGGAAGCAGGGACAGGGATTTCTGGAGCGCCCAGGTCAGCCGAGGCCAGCTGCCCCAGGCCTGGCTGACAGCCCTACCTCCCCTCCTCTTGGTCCCCTGCCACCTCCCCTACCCCCCACCCCCCGGCCCGAGTGAGGCGGCCCCTACGTACGTATGCAGAAGTCTCCGTTCTCGTAGTAGCCAGGACAGCACTGGGACCTGCGTCGGTACATGGTCCGGAGGCCACGCCGATACGCTGTCTTATAGCTGATCCTGAGGCACAAGGGAGAAAGCCGCTTGAAAGTATTGAAAATCAATCCCTCACGTTAGAATGATATTTGTGTTAAGCTATATTGAGGATGCCATTCAATAATTACTTTAAAATGCATGGCAGCTTTGAATATGAAAGAACACAATAAAGAAAAATCGATGGCTGCATCTGGGCCACTGTGATGCAGAATGTATGACTCACACCATTTGCTACACCTGCTGACTTGCCCCAGTCTCTTCAGCGGGATATGAAGGGTTTCAGAAGATCCTTTCTGGGGTGACCGTGCAAGGTAACCAGGGGCTTCTCCTGAAAGCCTCCAGACCCTGGGGAGCTCCTGGGGAGAGGTGGGGGGGACCCGGACTGGACTTGGGCCCTGAGAGTGTCTCTGCCAGGGCCACTGCCCGACAAGGAGACGGCCCGCGGCCTCCAGGGAACAGGTCCACCCACCTGGAGAACTGAAATAGGGGCAGCAAAGGGCCCTCGGAGTCCAACTCAGTCCCAGAGAGCGGATAAACCTCGCTCACGCCAAAAATAACATGTCCGGGGTGTGAGCTTCGCATGCCATCCTCAGGAAGGCTCAGACCCAGGCCCTGGTTCTGCAAGAGGGAGAAGCTAAGGCCCAGGGAGCAGAAGCAGCTCTGGCCTGGGAGTCAGAGCCCCGGGGTGTGGCCCTTCCGCTGACAGAGGCCTTGACACTTTCTCCTGTGCCAGAGAGATTTATGGATGAAACCTCATTCCATTCTCTATCTGAAGCACGTAGCATGACTATGTCACCTTCCTTTTATTTCCTTGTTAGAGTCTTTATTCTTATTTTATGCACCCCTCCTTCAGTTTTATGGATGAGAAAACTGATATTCAGAGAAGTTAATGACTCACTCAAGGTCATACAATGAATCTGTTTCAGAGTCAAGATTCGAACCCAAGCCACTCTAGTTTCAAAGCCACTGGGCTTAAACTAGTACCCTGTGCCAGCCCCCACAGGGTGACTGGCTGGTTATATGGGATGGCTACAGTGAGGGAAGAAGACCAAGTAAATGGCTGGTGGGAGGACAGAGTCCCTAGGAGGAAGTCCAAATGGGGTATTGGTAGGCAAAGCCCCTTCCTCACACCTAGGGTCAAAATGGAAGGGACTGAAGTGGCCATTAAGGGACAGAGAGGAAGTAACTTCCCAAGGTCATGATGTGTGATGAGGATTCAAACCCAAATCCTCGGAACTTGAAGCCAGAGCTTCTTCACATCCCCATCCACACCCCAGGGGAGCCTGCCCTGTGGACCCCTCCTCAGGGGGCAGAGCAGTGGGGGCCAGACATGGGAGATGCATACAGCCTGCTTTCCAATGGAGGGCCGGGCCAACTTGGGCAGGGAGCCCCACGGCACCAGCCGGGCCAGCCCTCCTAGTCCTTAAAGCCCTCGCTTTATGACAAATGACAGTGCAGGGCCCTGGGGGAAATCTGTGATATTTGGGAATGTCGTAAACTAAGGTCATTCTACTTTGTCAAAAGCCCATAATGAAAAGTAAGCCGGCCTCAAAGTGAAGCTACTTCCCCGGCACAGGAAAGCAGCTCCCGGCAATTTGCGGGGTGGCGTGAGCCCCTCCGATAAAGATTCAGGGTTGGCTTAGAGTTCAGCCAACCCAGTCCCACCACACAGGTGTATTCCCAGCCCTTCCAATGGAGAGGTGGCCTCGGCACCATGCCAGCCTCCCAGGAGAGAGACGTCTCCCACTGCTTCTGGTTCTCCCGCTCTTGCTCGCTCCCAGCACCAGGGTGGGGAGCAGCAGAGGGAAGGGGCCAGGGGCCAGGCTGTCAGGAAAGGGGTTCTGCATTTAAACAAACCATTCCAGGGCGCCTGGGTGGCTCAGTGGGTGGAGCCTCTGCCTTTGGCTCAGGTCATAATCTCAGGGTCCTGGGATCGAGTCCCGCATCAGGCTCTCTGCTCAGCAGGGAGCCCGTTTTCCCCTCTTTCTCTGCCTGCCTCTCTGCCTACTTGTGGTCTCTCTCTGTCAAATTAATAAATGAAATATTTTTAAAAAATAGAAATAAAAAAATAAACAAACGATTCCATTCGAAAGCAGACTGATGGTGTGTCTATCAGCATGCACACCCCAGGTCAGCAGGAAAGCTGCAAGGCAACTCAATAATTTAGCAAAATAATTCATGTTCCAGGAATGCAGCCTATTTTAATAAGCAGCCACTCACTCACCTTCCCCCCAGTGCTGATGGATGGCAGCCCCGGCCTCCAAGTACCCAACAAAGCCACGCCTCAGGGCAAACTTGGCTCTGGCACAGGGCCTGACGGGCTCATGGAGGGAGCAGGACCTCAATTTCTGTCTCCACCTTTGACTGGGGCCACATGCAGCCAACTTGGCACAGCCGAGGAAGTTGGAAGGGGGTATTTGGTCCCACCTCTTCATTTCACAGTCAAGGGCTACGGGAAGGGGATGCAGTCATGGCCAAGTAGCTCCTATTGGACCAAAGTTCCTACAAACAGCTATACAATCTGGAGGTGGGGAGGAGGGGAGAAAAACTACCATAAGGCACCAGAGAGAGAACAAAGGTGGGTACTGGAGGGAAAGAGACACTGGAAGAAGGAAATGACATGGGGCAAGGTTTAGCCCAAGGACAGGCCCCAGGCAGCCATATTCCAGGTGGCTACAATTCAGCTAGAAAACACACAGTTTTGGGGCACCTGGGTGGCTCAGTGGGTTAAAGCTTCTGTCTTCGGCTCAGGTCATGATCTCAGGGTCCTGGGATCGAGCCCCTCATCGGGCTCTCTGCTCAGCAGGGAGCCTGCTTCCTCCTCTCTCTGCCTGCCTCTCTGCCTACTTGTAATCTCTCTCTCTCTCTCTCTCTCTCTCTCTCTCTCTCTCTCTCTCTCTCTGTCAAATAAACAAATAAAAAAATTTTTTTTTAAAAGAAAACACACAGCCTTACTGGCTTGAAGCACCACAAGACAAGCCCAGGGTGGACCCAACAACTTGAAAGTGAAAAGTAAAAACCCCAGAAAAGAGAGAGACACAAAGAGGAAGCCCCATATTTGTTGTAAAATCTCTGCCCAAACTCCTGGCCCCTGAATGGTGTGTGTGGAGGCCAGGTCCCACGCAGTCCTGCTAAGACTAAACATATGGTACTTTCAGAATCTGGAAATGCAGCCAGATTGAACTGTTGAAACAACAACAACAGATTTCATTCTCTATAATCTCAGCCACACATAGTGCCCAGAATACAATCCAAAATTACTAGACACAAGGAACAACTGGAAAACACTGCCTACATAAAGGAAAAGACATGAATGAAGACCACCGTGAAGTGGCCCAGGTGTTGGAATCAGCAAATAAGGATGTTAAAGCAGCTATCATGTGTACGCTCACAGCAACGTACGAACAAAATTCCAAAGAAAACCAGGACTTTGGTGCTTCAGCATAGAGCAAGTTTCCCCATCCACCTTGCTACCCACTGTGATTCGGGCATAAACCACAAAGAGGTACAAGGCGCACAAGAAGGAAGCTAAAGAAGTCTGGAACCAACACAGATGTTCGGCAACTAGGGAAGAGGCCTAACAGGTGGCTGGCCTCCCCGTCGTGTGCTCACTGACTCTGCATCTGCTGCTTCCCACCCCCCAAATAATAGTGCCACCTTGCCTGGATCTAACAGCTCGCTTTTCCCCATCTTCCCCTGCACTTTTCAAAGCATTTTCACATCCCTGACCACACTGGACCCTGTGAGTAGGTAGGGAGGGGATCATTGTATGTTTGATGAGCACACTGGGAATCCCCAAACAAAGCAACTTGCCTAGGGTCGTCCAATAAATCGTGTTCTCTCTTCCTTCCTCTCCTCTCTGCCCCAGCGACATGAGAGAATGGCATGATCTGCAGGAGACCTATGTGCAGTCATTAGATTGAGCACTTCCCATGGGCAGCCTGGCCAAGGGGCCAAGACGGTGCCCAATTCTCTCCCGTGCTCAGTTCTCCAAGCCAGCTGCCCTGGCATGGGGCTACACCTGCTCTGAGGGATCTGTCTGAGGCTGGAGTTCCCCCAGCTGACCCTGAGGCAAAGATTCTAGGACAAGCTGTTTACTGGGGAGGAAATCTAAGGAAGCACTGGGAGGGGAGCGGGGGGTATAGAGACAGGGAAGAAAAGGCAGCCAACTCAGTGTACTGGGATATGTGTAGAATGTTCCTCAGAGTTCTCCCCTCTACCCACAGGGTGAGGGAGCTGGGGGATTTACCCACCAACTCCCATCTCTCATTGGGTGAAGGACGTCCCCAAGGGCAGTAATTCTCTAGCACTTCTGGCCTGGCCTGCCCATAACCCTCTCTGGCCAGAAGGAAGCCCCCAGCAGAGCATCTCAGATGTTCAGGGTGAAGACTGAGCATCAAGGGGCGACAGGCAGTGCACTGCCTACAGATGCTTCAGGGGCCTTTTACTAACTGGCATGAAGGTGAGCCCAGAGACCCCACACATTCTCCCTGCCCCATCACCCAAGAGAGGTACTCACCGGTGCCTGGTGCACTTGAACCAGTTGAGGATGTCCGTGCATCTCGTGTAGTAGATCTGGTCGAAGGGGTGCGCGTATGATTCCTGGACGGTCACGGCATAGCTGAGAACCAGACAGTGGGGGGAAGCTGTAGTCAGCACCTGAGAGGCTGAGCTGGTATTCAAGATGGCGGCTCCTTCCCCAGGAGAGCCGGGCCCAGAGCCAGGCATCGAGGACTCCAACCTGCCCCCACCCCACTACCCTCCAGGACATATCCCTTACTGCCATTTGGCCCAGCTCATTTTCTGAAATTCTAGTTCATTTGTTTATCTATCAGAGAATGAATAAAGGAAGATTTAGGTTTATTCTATGTAGCTCGGGAAGGCAGAGCCGACAAGCTTTAAAATACTTTGTTTGGGTTTCAAAGCATATACATGGAAGCTGTCCTTGTAGCAAGTTTATGAAGTGGTCCCATTTTACAGATGAAGAAACTAAGGCTCAGAGAGAAGCAGGCTGCCCAGGTCACACAGCTGGTACCAATTAACTGCTAATATTTACTGAGTGCCCTGTGCTAAGTGTCTTAATTCATTTTAATCCTTACAATCCTATAAAGCCAGTGGCATTTCTATCTTCATTTTACAGACAAGGACAGTGAAGAAAAGAAAGAATAAGTGACTTCCCCAAGGTCACCCAGTTACCTCTGCTCTCTTCTGTCTCCAGGACAGCTGGGGGAGCATCAAGGACATGCCGCAGACCTCCTAATCGAAGTACTATCTTGATATGCTGCCCTTTAGCCATAAACCCAAACAGTGGGTAGAAGTCTCGGGAAGGAAGATCTCAGCCTTAACCCACAAGCCTTTCTACTTGCCCGCCCCCAGCAGGAGCTGTATGAAAAGGCGGTCGAGCCAGGCTGCTGATGGGAAGATTCCCACTTGCTGTGCAGGCTGGGCAAGAGCTCCAGCTGAGACATCAGGAACTCATTTTTATGTAGGTTGGTATTTCTCACTGTTTCCCCCCAGACGGCTCGCTGACCTGGGACAGATGGCCAGATCCAGGCTCTAAAAGCCCGTCTGCTTTGCCTGAGGAGACTGTTGGTCTGCTCGCAAGGGGGGCTGGGCAGGCCAGCTCCCCGACCGGGTCCCCAGCAGGCTCCCTGATGCCTAAAAGGTCGAAGATCTGGAATCCAGAAAGAGGGCCCGGGAGCAATCAGCAAGGTACAGGGACTCGGAGCTCGAAAACTCTGGCTCTTGGAAGCCCCAAGGGTGTAAGGGAGGGCCCTGCTGGGCCCCTACCAGTCGGCGCAATGGAGATGAGAGTCAGAGGCACACGTCTGTGTGGACATGGGCCAAACCCGGTTTCATCTCCAGGGTTGGGGACACTGAGGCAGCTCAACAGCCACCCCGGGCTTCCCACGGGCCCCCTCCAGCTCTCAGATTCCCCGATCCTATGCTCCCACGCAGCTACTGAACACCTCGCTTAGGGCAGGAGAATGAATGGCTCAGGGTGCATGAGCTCTGGATCACATCTGAACCCTGTCACCTGTTCACAGCATGTCCTTAGACATGTTACTTAACTCACAGATGCCTCCCTTTCCTCACCTGTAAATCCGAGACAAAAGTTGCCACGGACTTCACACATCACTGTGAGGCTTCAGCAAGGCATAAGAGTGTCCACCTCTCAGGGTGGTGGGAAGATAAAGCAAGGGAAGACGTGTAAAGTGCTCAACACAAGATAATACACGTGAAACTTTCAATGGCTGCCCAGTGTCTAATAGTTGCTGGCCACCATTGTCATTGAGTGCAGGGGTTCACCTCCTGCACTAGGCACTGGGGACATGTCCTCCCTGACTGTGGTGGGGGAGAGGAGGCGCCAGACCCACACACAGAAGGGACACCCTGACTTTGTTAAGCACTCAGCGGGGGGGCCTCAGGCACCCCTTCCAGTCCTGACAGAGACAGTGGGTGCTCCGAGGAAAGGTACCAGTCCGACAGAGGAGTGAGCAGAGTGTCATGGGGGATGGTCCCAGCTCTGCAGGGGTGTCCTGGGCCGAGCAAGTCTGGCAGCAAGACCTTGAATCAACTCCAAGTCTCCGGGGCGAAGCGTGTGCCCCTGGTTTCACGGCTGGGCGGTTTAACACGCTCACTTGCCAACATGCTAATGAGGGACCAGATTAATCTTGTAGAGCTGGGCTTTATTAGCTGGGGGAGGTCTTTCCACCGGGATTTACGGTGGAGGGGCATAATTAACAAGGAGCCCACCCGAAACACTAATCCAGCTGAGAAATTCTCCCTAAGCCATCTCTGGGGACCGGGGCCTGTTTCTGGAATGACACAGACTGCATCTGTCCACGTGTCATTGGCAGCGGAGCTCAGGTGGGCCAGCCAAGAAGAAGGCACGTGGTCTTGTGGGGCACTGCCTGCAAGGCCTCCTCCCTAGGGGCTGGAGAAGCCGCAGGGGCCCCCAGACCTCACTGTAGTTACAGGATCGGTCCCTGTCCTCCCATCAAAGGATCACCTCGGCAGACAGCCAGCTCAGCGCAGGCTCTGTTCAGAGTATTTTCTTATTCCAAATTCGCTGCTATCGGGGAGGTCGAGAAAATTAGAAAATTTGGGACCCAAGAGACTCGGTTTGTCATCCAGTCCTCCAGTGAGCCTGATGTGCACTAAAGTGTGTGAGGAGCTGTTCCCGCAAAGCCAGAGGTATCAACAAGAAGAGACCATAACTAACCTTTATGGTCCCGAAAGCCCTTTCATGACACTGCACCCCGATCCTCCAGCGAGCCAGGGAGGCCAGGGTAAGTATTCTTCCCACTCAACAGAGGTAGAAGCAACTCAAAGAGGTTCAGAGCCTTCCCCCAAATCATTACACTGAGCAGATGGCGAGATCCAGACTGGAATGGACCAAGGTCTTCTCATGACAGATCTTGCGTGCTTCCCACTTGACCTAAATGGGGCGGTGCAGCACCGCCTTCTGCTCCTGCCCTGACTCTGGAGGGACTGCCATAGGGCACCCAGTCCCTGGTGACCATGCCAGTGTGGGCACAGTCCCTCTGCTTCCCTAGCCCATCCCTGCAGGGCCTGGAGCTGCCCGGGCGGGGTGCCTTGCCTTGCCCTGCCGTGGGGCCGGGACACTCCCCCTCACAAGCACGGAGCGTGGACAGCCCCACTCGCCTGTCCTCTCCCATCTGGCTCCCCCACTGGGCCCTCATCTTAATTTTATTCATTTGATTTATTAACATCTAAGTGGCAGAGTCGTCCTGGTCAGCACAGCCAATCAATTCCAGGGTTTAATTCGGTTTTTCCTGATTGGGTCTCTGGTCACTATCTCTCTGCTCACCAAAATCAATACTTTAACCTTGTACTTCAAAGTCAGGCTGTCTGCAGGGCCCTGGCCCATTCCCCACGGACCTAGTGCAGCAGCCAGAAGGCAGCCAGCCCTTCTGCCGAGGCCCAGGGCTGCGTTTCCCCCGGTAGTTCTCCCACCCACCCCAGCCGGGAGACGCAGAGTCCCCTCACCTGTCCTCCATTGGGCTGGGGGCCGGCCGCCCGGCACAGGTGAGCCGCCGTCCTGACGCCAGGCCCGGAGGACCAGGCAACTCATCACAGTTTTGGAGAAGAGCACATGTGGACCACAGTCACTCACTGACACCCCCCACCCCACCTCCGCCTGGCTGTGGGAGGGCACTGAGCCCCTCTGTGCCTCTACTTCCTTGCCTATAAAATGGCCATTTTACAAGGGCAAATGCAGGGAGGGACAAGAGTTCCTTGTGAACTATCAGACAGCATCACTTAAGTCAAGCCCCTCCCCCTGGAGCTCCCACGGCCCTGAGTGTAGACAAAATCGCTGCTGCTTGGTCCTATCTTTGATGCCTACACCGTGTCCCCAGCTGGCCTGCAGGCCCGCAGCGGGCAGCTTCTGTACCTCCCGACTGTTTTTGTCCCAAAGGTACCAAGCCCCGGGGAGAAGCCCTCAGGGAACTCCCGGCCGTCTGAGACCCACATCTTACCTCTCCCAGTGACTGCACACGTTGGGGTCCTCGGGGTTCAGGGACAGGGCGGTTTGCAGGAGGGAGAAGACAATGAGCTCTGTCACGGAGAGTGCCATCCCGGGCCCTGTTGGGGGGGAGGGGGGACAAAAAAGAAGCAGCGTCATGAATCAGACCGTTTTCCCAGGCATCTGCTCGCCACTGAGACTTCTCACACGAGGCGGCAAAACAGACTTGCTAAACAGACTAAGTTTGCCCTCAACGTCATGTAATGAGTATTTGATATTTCACATTTGTGGGCTCCGACTACACTTCACCAGCTCTGAGTAACCAGGGAGTGGGAAGCCTGAGTCAGGGAAAAGTTGATATTCCAGGCCAGGGCTTCTAAAAGTTTGTTGGCTCATGGACTGCTTTGAAAATCTCACCCAAGTTCAAGAACGCCTCTCCAGAAAAATGCCCACATGCACAACATTTGGCCATGAGATCCAGGTGTCCTCAGGCCCCTGAGCCCACACTGAGACCAAGAACTCCTGACCTTTAAATGCAGGGTCTTCCCCTGGGTCCCTTCCCCCTCGGCTCTGATGTGCTTTGCACATCCACTCTCCCCACCCCACCCCTACTCCTTCCTGCAACAAAGAAAGGGAAGAAAGGTGTCTGGTGTGGCCCCGGGGGAACCTGAGCTGGGAAAACCCTTCCAGGCTACCCAGAAGCCAGGCCTTGCTTCTCTTGCTTCTGTGGGATATCCATCGCTGACACCCAGCTTGATGCACACATCACTCCCACGAGGGATGAAGGCCTGGTGAGGGGCTTCAAGGAGCATAACCCCCAGGCTCCTTCCTGCCCTAGCACTCCAGGACCCCGTGGTTCTAAGACTTAGAGAACTGCACAAGGGTTTCCACCTGCGGAGGGTGGGGGGTCCGAGAGTGGGGGGAGAATGAGCCCAGGAAAGCTGGAATTCATATGTGCTCAAACGTCAGCTATAGAATGAATGAACACCATGACTCAGATAGCACTATTTCTCATGTGTACACAGACGCTATCGTGATTTGCTTAAAAGCTTTACTGAATCCAGAGTAGCGTTTCTTCTCAATCTGCCACACTAAAAGATGCAACTTCTAATAACTGGGGGCGGGGATGGTATAGAAAATATTTTGACATTGGAAAGGGGTCTCCAGGCTTGAAATGGTTGAGGATCCAGTCCATTGGCCCCAAGCTTGCTGACGAGGAAGTACTCACTCCACTCTGAGAGAGACAGGAGTGACATGCTTGTCACACACACACCCCCATCTGTACCCAGAAAGAAGCTAAATAGAGCTCCTGTCTTCGTGAAAGGTTAAATACTTTCCTCCTCGTCCCCAGTAATTTCCTCACTAAACTCTTTCTTAGCAGCTCCTTCAAAGATAAACAAATTGTCACAAATTTTGTATAACTGTAGGGGTCCAAATTAATGATTAATGAGGTTTTTCTGTCTGAGATCTGAAAATAATCCAGCTACACATATTTTGAAAATCAGTTCGGAAAGAGAATAGGAATTTTGGTGTTTCTACACAATTTGCCAAGTCCAGGAGCACGCAGGTCACAGCCCCTCATCTCCCCTTCCTATTCACCCCGCCCCTCCCCCAGCAAGTCCTCGGAGACCTAAGGGACCCCTCCACAGAGGGTGGGGCACAGCCTGGAGCCCACGCACCCACTAGGGCCGAGGGTGGTTCAGTCCCTTCCCCTCTGAGAGGAGGAGCCACAGCCCAGGAGAAAGAGTCTGTCCAGATAGCATAAAGTTTTGGGGAGAGTCAAGTGTAGGATAAGCATCGTCCTCCAGGTGGAGTTTGGACGGATCCACCATCAAATAAATTAAATAAGGAGTAAAGGAAGAGACACGGTGCTCTGAAAGGCACAATGTCGGAATGCCAGAGGGAGAGAATGCCTCCTTCTTGTTCTCTCGACAGCCCTGTCTCATTAACTCGGCCACTCCTATCATCTCTGGAGTGGACCCCACGACCGCATCTTCAAACTTACAAAGCTTAGAACATCAAAGGATGAAGCCACCTGGATTAGAGGACAGTGTTCCTCTGGCCCCCTTCTGATCCACGGTGACAGGAGAGGGGTGGGAGACAGAGGTAACTAGGATCCTTGCTAGAATTGGGGAGATCTTTTAAAATCTTCATGCAAACCTCTTCTCTCTGCATCAGATGTGGACAGGACAGCTTGGCGGACTCCCACTGCCAGTGAGATACCTGGATGCCAGGTGCAGAGAGGGAGAGGGGGCAGGGGAGGTGGACGGGGAGTGCGAGGACACAGGCAGCAAGGCGACCTCACTCCTCCGTCCGTGTGGGTGTGTCAAGCCTGGACTGACCCTGCCACCAGCAGCCACACAGTTCCCCATCGGAGGCCAAGCGGCCCCTGTGGAAGCAGGGGAGAGGAGCAGGGAGGAAGGACGTCCAGCCTGAGGGTAGAAGGCTCCCCGGGGATTCCCTCTGCCCGCAGACTTTTTCTTGGAGCCCAATCTAAAAACTGCAGTCTTATCACCCACCCTTCCCTTCCCAGGCCAGACTGGTCTCTCCCGCCTCTTGTCCACACCACTCCCCTTGCCCTCAACGCCCCGTCGTCATCGTCATCAACTTCACGTGTCCGAGTACCATGGGCTCAACGTCCGGCTCGGGCCCCGGCCCCTCCACCCCTGCTGGGCTGGGCACCTGCTGGGCTCTGGGTGCGCTCCACTCACACAGCTTCTGGTCTGGGCCACACGGCCCAGCGCTGAGGGCTCTTCCCATCTCACCCTGCCAGCCTTTCCGGCTCCCCTACTTCATCTTGCCCATGTGTCGCAGAACTTCCTCGAAGGTGGGGTCGCATCTAGGCGAAACCAGTCAGTTCCTCTCAGGGACTGATTTTAGAAAAAGTATTTCTACTTGTCTCAGACAATTCACTGAGGCTGAGCGAAGAGCGGCCAGAGAGGAGCCCCCTCTCTCCCCACGGGGGCCACTCGCCGTGAACGTGAATGGGGCTTTCCCGGGCTCTCTCTCTCAGAGGATGGATCCCAAAGACATATGCTCACAACATGACTGAGGGAAAATCGATGCCACCACAGCGGTTATTAGGCCGACTCCATTCGGAGTGACAGAGGTTAACGTATCGGGCACCATCTGATTTAGGGCATTAATAATTAAATAAGAAAATGCCCCTGGTTTCACTTCAGAGGAAGAGAACACGAAAATAGATCTGTTGGTTCCCTTCCCTCTGGTCCCTACTCCCTGCATGTGAAGGAGCAGAGGAAGGGAGTGGAGTTGCCGAGGTGGAGAAATTTCCTTCCTGTCGGTGGGGTCCCGCTGCTCCACCCCCCGATGACCCCAGCCAGAGGCTGGAGGGGCAAGAAGAGAGCTAGGAGGCGAGCCCTCGCACCTGCCCACCTGCCCTGGCCCGAACCCATCGACTGAGCATTCCTGGAACACCACCGGCCTGGCCCTGCGTTGTGCTGTAGACACAAAGAAATAGGATGAGTCAGCTGCCATCTATTTGAGGAGCTCAAGCAGCAAGTGGTAAAGTCCCACTGGGGGGTCCTGGGAGGGGATGGAACTTAAAGTGGACAGACCATGGAAAGGAAACAGATGGAGCGTCAGCCAGTGCCCAGAGGCAAAAAGGTGCCAGTGGTGTTGGAGGTAGTAGAGGGTTTGCACTGCCGGACAGTGGTAGCCATGTGGCCACCTTTGAGAGGCGTTTTCGGAAACAGGGTTTAATAGGACGCTAGTCCTGTGAGATCCTGATAGAAATCTCCCAAAGATTTCCGTGACTTCAGGAATTGCTAGATGCTTGTTTCCTCATTTTAAATATTCCAGTGTATCTTTTTTATTTTTTCATTTAAAATCAATTAATGAACATATAGTATATTATTAGTTTCAGAGGTAGAGTTTGGCGATTCATCTGTTGTATAGAACACCCAGCACTCATTCCATCATGTGTCCTCCTGAATGCCCATCACCCAGCTACCCTCATCCCTGTACCCCTCCAGCAACCCCTCAGTCTGTTTTCTAGAGTTTAGAGTCCTTTATGGTTTGTCTCCAGTGCACCTTAACTCTAGGAGCAGAGGTCCTTAGGGTACCTGTTTGGAAAGCTCTGCTCTCTTCCATCAAGGTCAAGTGTGAAGGAAGCCCTGGTCCTGTCAATCCACATCTTAGAGTCTGTATTCCTTTGTTTATTCTAACACTGGAGGGCCTTCTGTGCCTGGCACATGGTGCTCAGGGAGGCTTCCCCTAGATAACTCAGACGTCCCTGACATCACAGCAAAGGATCCCTCCTCCTGGCAGGACCTTTGTTCTCGCCTGGCTGGGCCCTGCAGGCTGGGCAGACCTCAGAGAAGGCGGCCTCCTCTGGAAGCCCATGCCTTCCACCAGGGCCCTGCCATCACCAGCACCTGTAGAGTCCAGTCTGACTCTCTGGTGGCAGCACACACCTGACCAGACACCAGATGCTCACATCAGCCAAGATGCATAAAATCAGAGCAAAGGGCAGACAGACAAACAGATGGCCTCTGCCCTGGGACCAGTTGTTATGACCTCACAATCCATCTGTGCAAAAGTCTTCCCCCACCTGCTTCACTTCCACCACCTGCCTGGTCCTCCTGACTGTGCTGAAATCTTAGACACGGGAGTCTAGTCCACATACCTGGAACCTGCTCTCTGTCTACCCCAGGCTTTTCCAGGGAGCCCTTCCTTCTCAACAAATTTGCATTGGCAGCAAAGATGGTGGTGGTCGGGCACGATTTTGTGGGTCCTGGGAGGTTTCTTTTTTTTTTTTTTTTTTTAAAGATTTTATTTCTTCATTTGACACACAGAGAGAGATTACAAGTAGGCAGAGAGGCAGGCAGAGAGAGAGGAGAGAGGAGGAAGCAGGCTCCCTGCTGAGCAGAGAGCCCGATGTGGGCCTCGATCCCAGGACCCTGGGATCATGACCTGAGCCGAAGGCAGCGGCTTTAACCCACTGAGCCACCCAGGCGCCCTGGGAGGTTTCACTTGTATAGCACTGGGCATTGATCGGTAGTAACTGCTTGGCTGAGAAACCAGGGTTGAGCAGGAAAGTGTGCCAAGATCAATGATTAATGCCTGTCACAGGTACTGGGTGGGAACTGGGTGGGAGGGGGACACGCAGGTACGCCACGCACCTGTCCCTGTCCTATGTTGCTGAACAGTTGTTACTAGCTTTAGAAATTGCTCCTTTTCTATATAAACCATCTAGATGTGGCCTCAGCTCTTCCCTCTGGGCCTTCGAACCTGCACATCGTTTTCCCTCCCTGGACCACACTACTAGAACACACATCACGAGGGCAGAGATGTGGGTTTGGTATGCTCACCACTGTTCCCAGCACCCAGAGCACTGCCTGCATGTAGAGGGGGCTCAATACCACTCACCAACCGATTACTGACTCAACAGCCAAGCACCTCCCCTGACCTCTCAGCCATTGCTCATGTCGGACCCGACGGAGGCCACCAAAGATCAGTCCCAACAGCAGGTCATACTGCAGGGGGCATTCCGCGCTGCGTCAACATTGCCCCGCAGAGACATCCCTCTGTTGGCGACTGACGCCGTGAACACAGTGACATCCTGAGAGTGATTCAAAGACTCCCGCCTGGGCCACCCGGCCAGTGGCGGGTACGTCAGCTCCAGGGCCCAGCACAAGGCGGGCATTGAAGCCTCCTCAATAGTTCAAGCTGCAACTGGGGGCCGCCGTGTTCCAAGCACCTCATGAAAAGGCGCTTTCAGGCTCGGGAAGCAGCAGAAGCAAACCCCAAACAGGGACTGATAAAGCTAATGCCTCACATCACTCCCAGCATGTGGGTAGAAAGAGAGAGAGATTTCTATCTTCTATTTATAGAACACACACAAACACACACGCTTCTCTATTTTTTTCTGAATAAAACCAAAAAAGCCAAGTTGGCGCTCAGAGGGGCAAATGCCAAGGTGATCATCCCATCTGGCTGAGCCGCTGAGCTCTGAGCTGGCTCCCAGTCCCCAGGCCCCACTCTGTTTACTGGCCTTGCTGGGGTCTGATTAATGTGAGATGAAAAGTAGAGCCGAGATCAGCCCCATAATTAAGAGTCTTCACTCTCTGCCTTGATGAAGCCTCCTGCCCTCCTGCAATCCCACCAGGAGCCGGGTGTATGTCAGACGCTTTCTAATCTCTCTGCACTTAAAAAAGAAAAAAAAAGTTTTCAAAATAAATCCACAGCTCTTAATCTTCAGAAGAGTGATTCCCTGGCAGCGGGAGCAGGGCAGAAATCCCCAGGGCCACCGTGGAGGGCCCGCCAGGTGCCTGCCCACGGGGATAAATCAGAGGGGACTGGAGGCACCTCCAGAGACATGGTAAACGTCCTCTTCGGAGTCTGGGCCCTGCCATCCCGATAAATTCTGCTTTCTCCTTGCCCGGGAAAGCCTCGGGCTGCAAATCCTGAAAATGGCACCATGGAAGCCTGCAGCACCCAGTCATCAGGGTCAAAAGACCGTCCTGTTCCCTGCACCCTCAAGCCCTACAGACCAAGTGGCCCTGGCATCAGCCAGCCTGGGAGAGAATCAACGCACATCCCCACGGAGGTGGGGGAGGGGGAGTGTAGAATCTGCCAGGCCAATAAAGCACTCCCCCCCCCACCCACTGTGCGCAGCCTCTGTGTTCCAGACCTCAGCCCTCCCATTCCCAAACAGGCAGCAGCCTCGGAGGCAGGAGCCTTTCTCAGAGGGAGAAAACTTATCTGTGTTCTTAGACCATTCCATTTCTCACAAAGCAATTATCTCCATCTTTCCATTTCTCTGCAAAAAATGCTAAGCTGGCCTGGCCAGCCCCGAGGCTGCCTGCCCCCTCCAGGCCCAGCCTCCCAGGCCTGGCTCCGCTTCCCTCTCCCACCCCCTCCCAGGCCTTCGGGATCCTCAGAGCCGCGCGAGTCCCACACGCCCTAGCATTAAATCATGGCTCTGTCCATACACCCCCAAAGATAAGTCAGTCACTGAGGGCCACGCACTCCCATGGAGATTAGCCCTATTCCCGCCCACTCGGACAAAAACATTCCTCAGACTCCAAGACGCAACCATCAGTGCCTGGATGGGAAGGGGCGCGAAGGCACAGAGCGCTGGAGAATCACCCCCATTGGAAGGTCAAGAGTCCCGCCTGGGCGGAGGGGAGGGAGGACAGACTGGACAGCAAGCCGCGCGGTTTCAGAACTGGCACCGGGACTGGGACCATCAACTGTCCAATGCCTCATCCCACGGGAGGGGAAACTGTCCCCAGGTGACTCATTCAAAATCACACGACACACGGGTGGCGGGGCTCCACGTGAGAGGAATAGTGAAGCCAGACCGACACTGGCTGCACAACCTGGATAAAATCATCTACCTGCCTTAGGGCGCAGTGTTTCACGTGGACCATACCAGGCATGACCAACCCCACAGGGCCGTTAGGATAGTCCATGAGTCAGCAGGTAAAGCTCTTGGCCAAGCCCAGCATCTGGCACATAGAAGGTACCCAATAAAATATTCGTTTCCTCCCAAACCATATTCCCCCACCTCAAAGATCCTTCCAACTCTCTAATTCTGACTTCTAGAATTTCTAAGGAGCTGGGGGGACATATATATAGAAAGAGAGAGAGAGAGAGAGATAAAAATATATAAATAAAAAATATATATAAAAAATAAAAATACATATATTTTTATATTTATATATAAAAAAGAGAGAGAGAGGGAGAGAGAGATGGAAAAATCGTCTGCTGGAAAATCAAGGCTTGGCTGTGCTTCTGTGGTGACTACTGGGTCAGTCTTCACTGCACAATTGTCAAGACAGGCCTCATGTTTCATCCACTCAGCAGATATTTATGGAACGCTTGCCAGTCACCGTGAGCACAAAGATGACTCAGGAAGGCTCCTGCCCCAAGACCCCCAAACATCTGCTGGAGGGTGTGTGGGAATGGCCGTGAGAGGGCCGTGGACCCAGGATGTGGCTTAATTCAAAGCGCCGAGGCCTTTCCCCGGCAGGAAGCCTCAGGCAAATGTGATGGGATATCAGAGACCTTTGCAGGGAATCAATGCTTCACATCCCTGCAGGTGCCTCCCACGATGAACCTGGCCCATCTCCATTCCTGTTGCCTCTGAATCCACTCTTGATGAAGCACTGCCTGTTCTGAAGAGAGAACAACCCGGCCGCCCAGGACTCAGGGCAACCCCTCCTACTAGGGTCTTCCCTCCTGAATGCCAGCTCTGCTCAGGAGCAACTCGGCTTTCCGCAGCCCCCCCCCCCCCCGTCTACCCCCCTTTGCCTGCTAAGGGCACTAACTTGCTGTGTGGCCCGGAAAAGGTTGCTTTCCCTCTCTGAGCTTCACTCTCTGCTAATCCCAAAGGCGGGGGTCCAACCACATCATCTCCTGGACGCTTCTAGCTCTGTCAGTTCACCTACAATGTGTCTCCCTTCCCTGCCCTTCCCCCCGCCCCATAGTCTTCTCTCTTACCCCATTCCCAGCCTGGGGCTTGCCCCATCTCCCCACAGAAAGGAGACACACAGAGGAGGTAGGAGAACTCATTTCACTGCTCTGAGCCTCCTTTTCCTCTTTGATGACAGGGGCAGGATGAGAGAGCAGCAGACCTTGGGAGGAATCAACTGTAGTCCAGTACAGGGAACGCGGAGATCAGCAGCACTGTGCTAGTTGTGAGCCAGAGTTCTGACCCCTCCCTGTCCATGCCTCAGCACCCTTTTAACTTAAAGACTGACTTCTTGTCTTATGCTCTATTGCCATCCATATCAGGGCAGACTCTGACCCCTCACATCTCGGGAGCCACCTCTCCCTGGGCAGGAGCTAAACAGGAGGAGGGCCTGGCTGTCGGCCAGCAAACATGGGCATCAGACTAGGGTGCCTCTCCGGGTTCCTTCTGGAACCTTCCACATGTATCTAGGCTGGAAGATTCTGAAGCCAGATGTCAACCCAACTGTCCCAAAGCCCGAAGCTGCCTATGCTTGTGCACTCGTAGTGGAAACACACACCTGTGTGTTCTGTAAACCAACTTGGCAATGCATAACAACCTGTTTTAATGTGTCTCTTTAACCTAGAACTCTACTTCTGCAATCTTTTTTTTTTTCTTTTTTTAAGAAACTGGCCAGGGTCAAGGATAGGTTCAAGAACGTTGGTTGTATCATCTCTTAATAAAGAGATGTTTGTTGTAGCATTGAAACAACCTAAATGCCTAAATCAGCAGGGCCCTTGCTAAATAAATTCCACCGTGTCTACATAACAAAATATTATACAAACATTAAAATATTGATGTGTGCAAAAAATATGGAAGCCTATCCACTAGAGCATTAATAGTGATCATCTTTCATGGGGGCTGGAGGGGAAGGAAGCCATATCACAGGACTCGTGCTTCTTAGTCAGTATTTTTATTGTTATATGAGTGTTTCCTACAATAAACATTATTACCACTATACTCAGAAAGGCAAAGATATTTTAAGATAATGTACATAAGTTCCCCAACATGGAAAGATAACCCTGACGTATTAATCTATGATAAACACGGGTTACAAAACAGCACACGTATTAGGATCACATTTCTATAAAATGGAGTGCGCGTGTGTGTGGCGTGCATGTGTGTTGAGAGTGAGCAAGATGGAAAGATGTCTGGAAGGATGTTTAAAATGTTAACATTTTAGATATCCAGGTGATGACATCTTAGGTGACTTACTTTCTTCTCTATACTTTTCTGTATGTCTGCATGTTCTATGAAGAGCTAGCCTCTATTTTAAAATGTGAAACACCACAATAAAGCCATCTTCGTTTTAGAAAGAAAGAAGGCAAGGGTCCTTTGGGCAGTGCCCCCACAGCCCACCTTTCCTCCAGGTCCAGATTCTCTCCCACTGCCCCTGGGGTGCCTTTTCCCAGAGAACAGGGATTCATCAAGCCCTGAGCCTGTTACCCCGAGGGACACAGGCCACTTTACAGGGCTTTCCAGGCAGCCCTGGAAGCCATCAGGCTGGGGCAAAATTGCCGTTACAATTGTATGGCATGGGTCCATGCTGTGATTGTACCCATGCCATGATTAAAAACATTATGCCATTTCAAAGACCCAAAATGATCTCACGACACAGAAAAATAGACGGATAATGTACGATTCTGTCAGCTCTATTCAGTATAATAAATGAATCAGGTATTCAGATTTTAAAAGAAATTTATTGCAGTCCTTTGTTCATGACACTGATGAATTCTGGCTCACAGCCTGAACAGGTCGGCCTAGGGCACTTCATCTCCCTCCGGGGCTTGCTCAGTCCTGTCTACCCACACAGGCTTGGCTCCACCAAAGATAACAAGAACCCCGAGCCCTAGAATCCTGATCACCTCCCGGGTCCAAATTCCACCTCCATCTCTTACCGATTATGAGACGTTGGGTAGGTCACTTGACCTCTGGGAGTCCCAGCTTCCTCCTCTGTAAAGTGGGAACAGTAAGAAAACCTACTCACAGGGTCATGAGAAGCCAAAAGAGATAAGGGTTACAAGAAGGCCTGTCAACAGCAAAACACCAGGTAAAGTCTGGTCACTGCCGTCCTGCGGGGTATGTGTGGTGGTGGTGGTGGGGGGCAGCACAAATAGTCCTGGGAGGGGGGGTGCACAGAGAGAGGATGAGTTTATTACGGTCCTGGGCCCAAGAACTGCCTCCTTGCAATGGAGCAAATTTGCCAGAAAGGAGACATAAGGACAAGATGAATTGCAATGAGGTGGCAGTTTGGCCCAGCCCAGGCCCTGCCGACCCACAGCCTGCGCTAGAGAGGGTTCCAAGTCTGGAACCGGAGGCCAGTCTGGCTGCACTTCCAGATCCCAGATCTGACGATCATCTCCACAGCCTCTCAAATTGGTGATAAAATACAGTTCCTCTCAACGCTGGTTTCCAGGAGGAGCGAGCAGCTCATTTGCCTTCCAGAACTTCAGCCCCACCCCCCCGCACTCCCTCCCCAAGGAAGGAACCACTGAAATGGCACCGTGGCAGATTAAAAAAAAAAAAACCCAAAAAACAAACAAAAAAAACCCTCCAAAATCCCATCCGTCATCTTCCAGGTTTAATCTGCAGAATGGCACACAACTCTTAGATTCATTGTGTTTCTGGCCTGATTATTCGTTGTTTATTTCAGTATTTTCCAGGAAACTGTTCATTAAGGATAAAAGCACCTGCTTACTGTAAGAGAGAACATTACACAAAGACCCTGGCACGGGAGCCTGGGAAGAACATTAATTAATGAAGCGAAACTGAACAAACATGCTATAAATTAAAGGTCTAAGGAGAAACGTCTAGCGTTTAGCAGCTTACGATTGAAGGCTGCGATGAAACGTCATATAGACCACAGTGGTGTGGAAAAAAAAAAATGGGAGGGAAAAATTACAAAAGGTGGCAGAGGTAACGATCTATTTCTAGAGCAACTAAAGCCTGTGCTTCCATTAAGAGAATTATAAATCAATTCTGTTTTGTCTGGGGGCATCTGAGCCATGTGCGCGAAATTAAAAAGCTTAACGTGTCAGGGAAGTTCCTTCTGAGGGCTCCGTGGAACCACGCCGCCTGCGACACTGAGGTGTGAGAGAGACACAGTTGTGAGGAGGGAGGGGGATCTGGGCTGAGTCACAGAATTAGGCCCAGCTGGCCACAGGCAATCCTAAGCACCAGGGTCAGAGAGAAAATGGAGCCAAACCCCAGCGCAGCAGAAACTTCGGTTAACCGGAAAGCCACCTCGCAGCTGGTCGTGCCCAGTGGCGCCCGTGAGGCTTGGTTCTCCTCCGTGTGCTTCCACCCTAGAACAGTCATTTGTGCCGCATGAAGGAGCAGGGCTGACCCCATTCGGGGCCCTCCTGAGAAACCGCTGCCAGGGCTAGCCTCTACCCTGGTAACTTACGGGCTTCATTTCCCTCGCTTCCTACCTACTCCCGAACAAGGACAACGCCTTTAGGAACGATGACCCCAAGAGATGTGTGCCCACTTGATAGAATCCACTTTCCAAGACCAGAAGGGAAAAGGCCACATTGCAAAAGGATTTGGGTAGCAGGCACACGAACCCTAAAAGGTCTTCTCTGCCTCATGTCCAACTCAACGGAAAATTCGGAAATCTGGCCAATCCCCTCCTCAAGGTGAAATGGAGGTGGAGGGAGGCTTCCCCACTGGCTCCAGCTTCTCTGGCTCTACTTGTAATCTCTCTTTCTCTCTGTCAAATAAATAAATAAAATGTTAAAAAAAAAAAAAAAAAGAATGGGGGGAGGCCGGAAGCCTGATAACCATGGTGGGCCTCCGACCAGGACGCACGAGTGGCTGTGCCAAGAGAGGGAGAAAAGAGAGACGCAAGTGGGGTTGGGGGGAGGGGGTCTGTGAGCCCGGGACCGAGAGCATGAGCTCAAGGGAGCCCTGCCCACTAACACCACTTCCAGTGGCTTGAGGGCACTTACCGACAACACTCTGTTCATGTTCCCTGTTGAATGAGAAGTTGGATATAGATGGAGTCAAACAGTGAACCCGGGAGCAGCTGACTGAGCACCAGACCAAATGGATAGTTCCTGAGAGCCTGCCCTGCACCCGCACGGGACCCTGGGCTGGGCAGCGGGCCGGTCGTACCCTGTCCTGGCAGGGGCTCTAGGGAGCTGGTGTTGCCATCTCCATTTGCACAGACTCATAGTCTGGAGGTACATGAACTAGATCTGAATTCCGGATTACCTGCTCGTCCAACACAATGCTTCCAAGTATGGCTTTGCTCTTCAGGCTCAGAGCCTCTGTGTGTGTGTGTGTGTGTGTGTGTGTGTGTGTGTGTGTGTGTGTGTGTGTGTGTGCGCGCGTGCCGGGTATGGTGTGCTGGGGGAGGGATGGGCCACCAGAGCTGCCTCCGTGCTCACTATATTTGGGCAGAGGAAGGGAGGACAGGACAATATGGTGAGAGCAGGACTGGCCCGTGCCACCTGCATGACCTTGGGCAAGTCTCTTGACTCCACGGGGCTTCGTTAGCTAAGAGGAAGACTTTATTAGCTGGAGTTCCTCATCTGAACCGCAGAACCCAGAGCATTATTTCTGGGACTAATTTCTCAACTTTTCCAAGGATGGTACATAATACGTGTCATTCTAGATGCATAGGAGAAAAGCTGATCCCGCAGACAGTGGACGTCATGGGGCGTTAGGGATGAATCTTCTCTGGAACCTGGCTGAGAAAGTGCTAGATGGTCTCTAAGTTTCCTATGGCTCTGACATCAAGAGATGGGAAGGGGGGGCGGCTGCGGGCCTCCTCCGTAGGAACCAGGCAGGGGGATGCCCCTGAGCGCACCACGGGTACGGACGAGGAGGCCAGAGCCCCTGGACCAGATTATCTTACTTTACGATATATCCTCTACGTGTGTTTCCCTTGTGTCACCCCTTAGCCCAACTACCTCCTTTAAATGTGCCAATCCTGCCTCAGCCGGGCTTTGAGGACTCAAGAAAGAGGTTGGGGACAGGCCTTCCAGGGGGCGAGCCCTACCCCTCCCTCCTCTCCCTTAGGGCCAGTTCGGGTGCTGGCGGGGCAGTAACTGGTAAGAGATCTGAATAGGATCTGCAGCTGAGCAAGGGACTGCCCTGCATCTCCCCAGCCCTCTGAGGATGAGGAGTTGATTTTATTACAGAAGGGGCCACTGCCCAGGCAGGCAGAGAAGTGGTTTGTGCCCCACGAATGAATGAGCAGGACCCACCCCATGCAGGGCTCTGTCCGGAAAATCTTCTAATAACCTTGAAAGGTGAGGACACCGTAAGCCCTTGTTAACACTCAGCTCTTCGGGGGGAGCACCCCCAGGCTGGGACACGTCCCGAGGTGCCGGGGAAGGGGCTGTGCCCACGTGGGATTCAGCAGCAACCTCGCCATGCCTCTCAGGAAACACCTGGCCCAGCAGTAGCCGTGGCAACATCAAAAAGGACATATCTAAACAGAACAGGCGCATGCCAGCCTCTGGATCATTCCACAGAGTGAAGATGAGGCTCAAATCACCCCGAGGGAGGAAGGCAGAGGAGACATTTATTTCAACCCAATTTCACCCACTGTGGAGCGATCACGAAGGCCAGATGGGAGAGCTGGGCGTGTATGTGTCACGGCGTGTGAATGTGTGAACCAGCACAGCCGCCCGCCTGGTACAGCGGCTAGCGTGGGGGGTGGTGGTTCTCAGGGGACAGAATCTGCTGACAAGGCGCCCGTGGGCTCTGAACATGGCCAGAGCCAAGCAACCAGCCAAGGGCCGGGTGCAACAGGCCAGGGACAAAGGAATCCAGAAACCAGGCCTCTCAGCAGGTCTGGCAAAATTGCTGTGTGGCCCTGAATGAGTCACTGGACCTCTCTGGGCTGTTTCCTGAGAGGGAGGAGCTAGAATCACTTCTCAAGTAGGTGGGCTCATCTGACGAGAGGACATGGGCTTACAGGCCTGGGTTTGAGCTTTCTAGCACCACCTACCAGCTACGCGACCATGGGAAAACCCTTAACAGCTTCTCTGGACCTCTATTTCCCCCTTTATAAAAGGATGCTGAGCAACAGTGCTGTTGTTTTAGACCCAAACCTGGACTGTCACTAAGGTCCCCTAGAGCTTGAAACGTTTCCACAGTGATTCTCTGCAGCAAGAGGAGGTGAGAGGGAAGAGGGGTTCCCTCCTGGTGACCTCAGCCACTGGCCCAGTGCCAGTATCAATAAACGTTTGATAACTGGCCAATGAGTGGATCAACAAATCAACAAACAGTTCTCTTTCTGCATGAGAGAAGTGAGGCCGAAAGAAAAGAGACTTGCCCAAGGTCACAGAGCAGATAGCAGAGCTGACCCCAAATCCAGCGCCCCTCCCACTCCATCACGCCACAGGAAGGGGAAGGGGGGCCCTTGAGCAGAGCTCCTTGGGGTGGGGGTCTGGGGGGGCAAGGCCCAGGTAGCCCGGGGGCAGGGGGCAGGGAGAGTCCCCTGGAGACACATTAGATTCTGGGTACCTTGAATTTGCCAGCCCCTCAATGGACCCCAGTGTCTGCTATTTCCACCAGCCCTCTCTCCCGAGGACTGACAGACAGCTTCTGCAGAGTCTCCCGGTCTTCAACATCCTTACCTTCTTGTGGGCTTTTTACAAAGCACATTCTCAGCTACGCTCTCATTTGCTCCTAAAAGGGCCTGTTGGGGATGAGGACCCTGAGTTGGGACTAGGGGTGGGGGGTGAGGAGGGGCCCAAGCGGGGACCAGATGGCACAGTGACAGCAGGCTGACACTTGTCCAGAGGTGTCATTCCTCCATTCTTATGGGTCTCCTCTGTCCTCGAGGCAGAAATCAGGGTGCCCCCATCACAGAGCTCAGGGCAAGGTCTGAGGCTTCCCTGGCAGGCAGTGGACGGTCCCCTCTGGGCAAGACATCTAGCTCCCCTCTTCCAACACATACACACACTAAGCAGTGGTACCCACCCCAGCCACACATTAGAATCACGTAGGAACATTCTAAATATCCATGCTTGGGACCTCACTCCAAGCCAGTGGGAACCAAATGTATGTGGCTGGAGCTTGGACGTCAGTATTTTTTTTTTTTTTTTGAAAGCTTCTCAGATGATTCTAGTCAGTTGCCAGGGTTGAGACTCACCCACCAGGAATCCTGGGGGCAGGGGCTGGGGGCCTCATCAAGATGAAACCCTACCAGGTGGGTGACCTTGTCCTTTCCCTGTCTCTTTCTCCATTCCCACCCCAGGGCACAGGTACCTAGCTTGGGTACCTCCTCCCTGCTGGTACTCCGCTTCTGCCCTGGACTCCCAGGGCACCCCCACCCTACCAAAGTGTCTTTGGGGGGCAGAATCAGGGGGCTACTAAGCTGTTAGTGCAAGTTGTCCGACACCTTCGAGAAGCAAGCCAGGCCAGGCGAAAGGAAAGCACCGCTATATGACAAGAGACACAGGGCAGAGGGCCATGTAGCTCCCCCAGCCACCCCAGGGCTGGTACGAGTGCCCTGGACCTCAACCCGCGCGACGCTAAGCCCAGTCCTAGACAGTCAATGAGCAAACCCTTCCCAGCATGCCCATGGGCCCGTGCCCAGCACCTGCGGCCGATCCCACCTGTGGGACAACACAAGGCTTTGCCTCCCTCCACCCCTCTATCTACTCCACCACTGTTTACTGGGCACCCCTGATGTGCCAGGCACTAAGGCTACAGCAGTGAACACAGTAGACACCGTTTCTCCGCACACAGCGTAGCCACGTGGCAGGTGCTGCAGTCCCCACTGTACGGGCTCAAAGAAGAGTGATGGCCTGCCTGTCACTGGGCAGTGGCTGAGCCAACCCAGGCCCTTCCATACTGCGAGCCCTACTGCCTAACTCCCCCGTGCCCCTTTGCCCAGTTCCACAGTGAGAAGCAGCAGAAGCCCTCTTGCATGAATGGGTGAGTGGCGCTCACTTGGAGGAGGCTAGAGCCGAGCGAGGGCCCCCCATCCCCGAGCCCAGAGGTCCCTGCGCCCCGAGGTCCCTGCATCTGCCCGTGTCTTGCCCTCCCTCCCACTCCCTCCTCTAATGAAAACTCTGAGAGCTGGAATGAAATTCACCTTAATAAGAGCTCGTTAGAAATATGCTAATGGGGAGGAAGCTGATATCATACGCCCTAAAGCCCCAAAGGGAGAAAAGAGATGAAAAAATTCAATATTGAGTTTTGTCTCATTTCAAAGCCTCTTTCAAAGTGGCCATAAATCTTCTGCGTGACGTGACATAACGAGGAGCTGCCAGCGGCTCGGGCGTTAATAATTAGCGGTTGCCAGGTGCTGAGTGCATTTGACTTTCCAGTCCTCTCTACGGGAAGAGAGAGAAAGGGAAGGTGCAAACAGGGGCCAGTGTGTGGGCTGACCCATCCACACAGCCTGCCCACCTGTGCGGCCTGGCCGGGGCAGACCTCGTGACTGAGAGAGGCTGCAGAACGTGCCAGAAGAAGGAAGCCTGGGAATCAGCAAGGCCCACCTTGAACCCCAGCCAAGGGGGGCGTCAAAGTCCACTAGGTGTGTGGTCCTGGTCCCTAACGTGACCTAGCCTCAGTTTCTGTCTAGGAGACTGGCAAGAGCGCATGTCCCACGCCGGGTCCCTGGGAGGAGTGTGCGAGGGGTGCTGGCTGGCCTACCGTGTAGCTGTGTAGAAAACGTGCTCCGGAGTCAGCTGGTGTGAATCAAGAACCAGCTCTGTTAATTACTAGCTGAGTGACTTTGGACAAACGACTTAATCTCACTGAGGCTCTGTTTCCTCATCTGCAAATGGAGATGGTAATCGTATCCATTGTGAAAATTAAATGAGGTAATTATACACAGTATCTGATACACTGTAAGAACTCAACAAATACAGCTACTGGCACCGTTGGGCACCCAGTAAAGAGTAGCACTATTCACACTGCTGCCTCCTTCGGTTCCCCCATATCCCTCTTACTGCCACTGATTTAAAACATAACAACAACAACAACCCAAAAAAGCCTGGGTGTTGTCTCTTATCCTGTTGTTGGTTTTTTTTTTCCCCTAATTTCCTGGGCAACTTTGAGAAATTGACTTGACTCTCTGATCTTAACTACCTAGTCCACAAAGTGAGGGTGCTGATGCCTGCTTCGATCATCTGTAGAGTGATTAAAAAGGTCAAAAAGATGATGCTGGTAAAAGTGCTTTGGGGGCGCCTGGGTGGCTCAGTGGGTTAAAGCCTCTGCCTTCGGCTCAGGTCATGATCTCAGGGTCCTGGGATCGAGGCCCGCATCAGGCTCTCTGCTCAGCAGGGAGCCTGCTTCCTCCTCTCTCTCTGCCGCCTCTCTGCCTACTTGTGATCTGATCTCTCTCTGTGTGTGTCAAATAAATAAATAAAATCTTTTAAAAAATTTTAAAAATTAAAAAAAAAGTGCTTTGGAAGGTATAATGAATGACACAGGTGCGGGGAATTCTCACTATTGGCCTCTAAGAGGAAGGTTGTTCTAGATACCCTGGTTGGCCTCCCCTCCCCAGGCGCCAAGGGACAGTCCTCAGAGGTAGAGGCTACATTTCTTCCAGACAAAAGTGACAGCAAATTATAGCTTTTAATTCCTACCGATATCTAACTGATGTTCTTCCTCTGGCTTCTGAGAAGACACATGTCCTCTTGCTCTGTCCTTGGGAAAGAGAGTGACAAGCCAACATTCACCATTTGGATGGGAGTTCCTCAGAGTCCACAGCAGTTTAATTTCTAATAAGATGTGGCTGGGAAGTGGTCATACAGTACATGGCCCTGTGCGGTGCATGCCAAGTGCGACTCACCACTGCCGCCTGCCACTTGGGTCTCTACCCTGTCCAGTGAGAGGCATCCACTGACTGTACCAACGTCAAGTTGCTATCAAGCTGCTTCTTCTTAATTTCTGTACTCATGTCTCTGAGACCTGACAGTGCGCAGGCTGCCATCACTCCGTGGAGCATACTTTAAGTAGCTGGGAGACAGGGGGAGCAGAGCAACCAGGAACCAGATGGGGTTCTCTGCCCTGCTCCTGTTTTTGGTTTTTTGGGTTTTTTTTGTTTTTTGTTTTTTACGAAGAGCAGCACCTTCTCAAGGAATATCATGTCTCCTTCTCACACCCTTTTGCCCTCTCCTTGCCCACTTCCTCTGCCTTTGCTTTCTCTAACTACCTCCTTTGGGTTCCCATACTGCTCCCACCGGAAAACTCACAGGAAAGCCCCACTCCTGAAGCCATTCTTGCCAAGGCAGGCATATTGGGGACACCCTTCGTGACATCGGATTCAGGATGGACGGTGGCTGGCTCAGAGATGCACGTCCCGGGATTGTGCCCTAAGCCTCTTCGGCTGTCAGTGAGACCCAGTGGTGAACCTCAATTGTCTCACCTGTTTCAACGCCCCAGTCTAACTTTGTCCTCCCCAATCCCCCACCTCCCATGGCCTAGGCCTTATCAATCTGGCTCCTTCCCTGCTCCAAAATTCTGACTTACTGCCCCTTTCCAACTGGCACCTTACATGAAGACCCAGCCCAGGGCTCTCGCCAGCCTCCTCCCAGGACTGAAGCCTCACCCTTCACAGATCATTTGTGCAACACAGAAGCACGTAGAAAGTGTCGGACATTAGGCAAGACCTGGATCCTTGTCAACATGTCAAGTCAGATGCTAACGGGAGAAAGAGAACAACTTGTAACTGCGAAGCTCCAGTACCTGTGGGAAGACCGACTCCAAGGCTATTGTCATGGGACCTGGGGAGGGGCCTAAATGTGGAGACCTGAAGGAGACTGAGGAGTTAGCCAGGTAGGGCAGGAGTGTGAAAGAGGAAGTAAAACCGGCTCATTCTGGCTAGAGCAGAGTTTGAGGCAGTGAGGGTGCTGGCTGAGCTGGCAAAGGGTCTGCCCCAGAACACCACTGGCCTTGATTTTGTCCCAAGATTAAATGGGAAACCATTGCAAAGTCTTCAGTAAGGGATCAATTTGGCCAGCATTGTATTTTCTTTCTCTTCCTTTCCTCTCCTCTTCTTTCCTTCTTTTTCATTCTTTTTTAAAAGATTTTATTTATTTATTTGTCAAAGAGAGAGAGAGCACAAGAAGGGGGAGGAGCAAGTAGAGGGAGAGGGAGAGCAGGCTCCTCGCTGAGCAGGGAGCCCGACATGGGGCTCAATGCCAGGACCCTGGGATCATGACCTGAGCTGAAAGCAGAACTGACTGAACCACCCAGGTGCCCTGGCCAGGGTTGTACTTTCAAAAGATCATTTTCTGATTTAAAAAAAAAAAAGTAGAAGTGAATGCTTATTAATAGGGAAATAAAAATTTTAAATGATGGAAGGCTATCCACACCGTGCAATATGTGGCCACCATTAAAAGGAATGAATGAGAGCGACACTGGTTGAGCTCAACAGAATGTCAGAGGGTAGTGGGAAGGGGAAAAACTCAGAGGCTAGAAAGCACCCTCCTGTTTTCAAAAGCAAACAATCCACATGCGCGCAGACATACCTGTCTGTACATGGTTAGAGTTACAGGACATGGAAGGATACAGAATGGGTTATGGGGAGGGATTCCCTGAGAACGCAAGGGGGAAGCACATGATGCAAGGTAAAACGAAAGAGGGAGGCAAGTTAAAGAAAAAAAAAATTAAAGAACAAGTTTAAAAAATAAATATGTTATGATCACATTTGTGTGAAATTATTCATGTGGAGACCTTCGGGTCTCAGCTTATCTGCCCCTTCCTCTGACCAGTGCCCCCACTCAGGCTCCCTTGGCAGTAACCCCAGAATATAAAAAGAAAAGTAAGCAATTTCCCACTGACTGTGACACAGAGAGGAGGGACCAGACAGGCTGGGGCTGGGCAGGCAGAATGATGCTGGTGGGGCAGGGTAGGGCTGCTACCATACACCCGGGGCACAACGTCCCTCTGTGGTCAAATCTCCAGATGGCACTAGCTGATGCCATGCCCATCCCCGGGAACTGGCAGCCCTTCAGCCAGTGTCCCCAAACCCATGTCCCCCCAGCAGCCTGGCAGTCTCTCCACATCCGTGCTGTCCCGGCTGTTACTGAGGGTAGGACTAGAGAGTGGCAGGGGAAGTGGGCAGGGCTGAGGCCAGGTCCCTGGTCACCTTCCCCTCCCCCCGTGGGAGGGCATCCCATGACTTCACACCCCCTGCTAGAGCGGAGGCTGCCTGAGGCAGGAACCATCCCTCACACTGCTCCATCCCTACGGCGCTCAATAAATAATGGCCGGTTCCTGGACGTGACTCCTGCATGAGTAGTGGGAAGCCCGTGGTCAGGTCACCTCCCTGCCCAGGGCCTCAGTCTCCAGAGCTGTAAGGAGCTGTGCAAAAGACCAGGCATGAGGAGGAAAGGCAGGTGCGCAGGACAGACTGAAGTGGAGTGTCCATGCCCTACAGCAGTAGTTCTCTCGGCCCCCTCCACTCCCCTCTGCCCTCAGCTCTCACTCACATACCCTTTCCCGCCCCTCATCTCCCTTTCCAAACAACCGCAAGGAGCTGCAGGCACACTGGAGCTCAGGAAACTCTCCAGAAACGCTCCAGAAGCCACTTTGGAAAAACCCGCCCTGGCATCATCTACACAGGCTGGATTCCTGATTCGGCCTGGCTGGGTGAACTTAATGGTCGCTTGTTCTTTCTGATCCTCTGTTCCCCCATCTGTAAAGTGGGGGTATTAACAGGACCCACTTCTATAGGTCTCTGTGAGGCCTGAATGAGCCAGTCCAGCCTGGGGAGAAGTTATTTTTCACTGCTATTAGTGGTGGTGACCGTGGGTCTCTTTAGGCTAAGTCGAACTTCCCATCCCTGTCCCCACCCCCAGGCACCCTAATGCGCTGGACTGACCACACTTCCCATCAGCACCACTCAGAGCACAGCCCACTGGGGTTCAGACAAAACACTGAGTGGGAAGCTGACTGTCACAGAATTTCAAAGGTTAATTGCAGGATTTAGCAAAAAGAGGGAGGGAGCTTGGCCCCCTCATAAATACAGCTGATTAAAAAAACAAGCATCATTTTGTAATTATGCCACTAATAGAAATCCATCATCCCACTTAGCAGTTTTAGAGCAGGAGGAGAGGTTCACCCAAGACACACCTGCTAAAGCCCCACCCTCAGGGGCCTCCCCGTGCCCACCAGGCCTCCAGAGCCTCACCAAGGGCTGCATGTTCTTCAAAAGCAGCAAGTGGCCTTGGGCCTAGAAGAACACCCACCCCTCTGCTCCCTTGAAGCAGTGCCTGCTGGAGCCCCCAAGAAGTCAATTAACCACATCTGGCTAATTAAAGCGGGACGTTACATTTCACTCGTTGACTCAGAGCTGCAGTGGGAGCCTGGGAGAAGCAGCCCCCACATCCCAACCAGCTCCCCGTTTCATGTGGCTCTGGGGACACAGAGCTTCTCTGATCCCTTTGAAAGCTGTGGTCCCCCTAGCCCCAGAGCAGGGGGCCGGGCCACCCAGGGGAGGACAGCAGTTCAAAGCCAGCCCACAGGCATGGTGGGGTCCAGTTGGGATCAGGAATAATTAGGGCATTCCAGACCATAAGAATCAATAACATAATTAACAAATATTGTGCTATTCCTCAGAATCTTGCTACGAATTATGCTGTCTTTGATCATACAATGTTCTCTGACTGTTAATGACATGTAATGTTAATTACCGGAGAAAGGGAACGACTCAGAATGAAGACTTCCTTGGAGAATAATTAATATTCTTTGAGGAGTCACAGAGCCTGGGAGGGGGGCTTTTTCCCCCAGTTTGGTAACTTAGGAACCTCAGGAAGCCCACC
This sequence comes from Ailurus styani, assembly GCA_002007465.1. NCBI lineage: Eukaryota > Metazoa > Chordata > Mammalia > Carnivora > Ailuridae > Ailurus > Ailurus styani. The sequence goes on along the minus strand of LNAC01000018.1, from coordinate 4,177,184 downwards.
CTCCTTGTCCATGGGTGGGCAGATACTATCCCTTATGAAGATAGGTATTCACACATAGTAGGCATGCTATTACGACTTGTTAGCTGAATGCAAGTTGGACCAGTGGGTGATGAGGCTCACTTGGAAATCTGCTAGAATCTTAGGGTATGGAGGCAAGAAAATTTGAATCATAATCTAGGCACTCTTTTTTCAAAAGGGGCCCTTGTCAGTGATGCAGGTGGGATGAAAGCTCAGGGATCAGATGACCAGTCCCATGGGCTTTCCACCACCACGACCCTGCTCAATTTTGGTGGAAGTTAAGAAAGATTCAAGGGACAAGGAAGGAATGTCTTGGAGGATGGGGAGGTATTCTTTTTGCCTGGAAATGTGTTGGGAATATTTCAGGAGTGTCCAGCCTCACACCTTTGACTTACTTGGAATTCCGTGCATGGGAATGAAATGTCCCAATCAGCGGAGAGACTTCCCAAAACATGCGCTGCATGCTGGGAAGTCACAGAAGTCCCCGGAGAAACATGTCCTGCCCCTCAGACTCCTCCACATCCAGAAGGGAGGACAGAAGGGAGGAGCCAGCACCTTTCTCCTCCTCGGCACCCACAAACCATCTCTGCCTTCTCTCTGCACTGGAGCTGAGTCCGCAGGAAGAACCAGGGTCTCACTATCCAGACTGAGCGCTACTCGAGGGAAGGCAGGACGTGGACATCGGGGCAGACAGCCCTGGACCAGCCATCAGGACCCTGGCTTCAGGTCCTGCTGGGCCACCAGTCATGGGCGGAGCACTCCCCTCCATGGGTCTGGGTTTCTACATCTGTCTGGAGAGCTCACCACCCCCAGATTATCACTTTCCTTCCAGGCTGACATCCCCGGATTCTGAAACAATGGGAGAAATCTCGACTTCCTAGTCTTCTGAGGAGCTGTGAGTTTCCCACCCTCTCTCCCTCAGGAGTTCCTGACTTCCTACAGCCAGTGCCTCTCACAGACAGAATGGGTCATTAGGTTGGCAGACCCCTTGTTTCCAGCAGAACAGCTCTCAGCAGCTATGGGAGAGTCATCCCAGCTCAGGGAGCCCCAGCCCCTTGCCCCCTTCTCCTTGGGCGCCAGGGGGAACAGCTCTGAGCTCCATTCACAGTAGGAAGGAGAGCAGGCTCTGCGAAGGTAGGACAAGAGGTGGGGCTCCCTCCCCACGCCATCGCTGCCCAGATGCTCTTCAGTGCCTGGCTCCCATCCCATCATGACCTCTGCAAGGTGGAGGTGAGGGGAGCGCAGGCAGCTGCTGCTATAGGAACCCCCTCACCCTCCCACCTGCCTGCTCCAGCTTCCAAGGCCCAGCCTTGGCAGCTGCCTGCCTTGCCTGGATCTTTGCTCCAAGAGGCCCAGCTCTGCAGCACCACCTTACCCACCCGCTCGTCCAGCGCCCAGCCCAGCATGGGCACCGCCGGACCCCCAGGAAACATGGGCCTATGGCCAGGGACGGTGAAGTAGTGACTGCTGGGTACGCTCCTATGTCTCAGAGTCCCCGTTTGTTCAATAAAAAGCCACTTTGGGTTCAAGTCACACCCTTCCCTTCAATGCATATTTAGTGTTCTCATGGGGGCAAAAGGGCATGAGAGAGGACTCCTATTTTTCAGAGACAAAATAAAGACACAAAATGCAGGGACGGCTCACTGCAGGACCTATAGGACTGGAGCCCGGACCTCCTCCTCCTTTGCCTTCCCGCCTCCACCTGATTCCGGACCTTGCTGTGTAAATCGCCTCCCGACACCACGTTCCAAGGCAGAGAAAAGAGAAATTATTCCGCACTTGGCTGGCCAGGAGCCTGCCACCCGTGGGGCCCCTGCCTGGAAGGCTCTGAGGACGGGGCAGGGCTCATCCTCCCAGAACCCTTGTTCCTCAGTCCAGCGGGGGCCTGACTGTGCTTCTTTCTGGACATCCTGCGTTTGAAGTTTCAAGTCTCCACTGGTTTCTGGAAAGCTTCCCTCTCTTGACGGCAGAATGCAGACCAAGGGAGCACATTTCTGTCATTAGAGGGGACCCCCCCCCGCTGTCCTCCCACTGTGACCTTGTGGAGGCACATGGCCCTTGGGGCAGCTCGTGGTCACAACCCAGTCTGCCTGCCCCGACTCCAGATGGCAGCAGTGACCAGCACTGACAAACGGCAGCTGTGACCCAGAGCCCAGGGCATGAGCCCCTCAGGGCCAGGCTGCGGCAGGAGGCCCAGGCCTCAGAGGAAGCCACCGCCCTCAGTTAAAGCCTCCACTCGAGGGATGCCTGGGTGGCTCAGTCGGTTAATCGCCTGCCTTCAGCTCAGGTCATGGTCCCAGAGTCCTGGGATCAAGTCCCACATCAGGCTCCCTGCTCAGCAGGGAGCCTGCTGCTCCCTCTGCCTCCTGCTCCCCTGGCTTATCTCTCTCTTTGACAAATAAAGAAACAAAATCTTCAACAAAAAAGAAGTCCCGCTCACAGGCACATCCTCTTAGAACGTATGGCCCCGCCCACGACAATCCCCAGCCTGGATGGCGCTCCCCCCTTCCTCTCCTTCCCGTCCTCCAGGATGCCCTCTCTGGCCCTCGGTCCCCTTCCCGTCCCCTCCTCAGTCCTCTGATGGAGAGCCTCCACCACGCCAGATCGTCCTTCCATACCTGCTCCTCGTCACAGCCCAGGCTCTCCACTCTCCAGGGGAAGAGGCCCAGGTCTACGTGTCTTCCACATCCCCCACAGCACTGACATCTGACTCGGAGCTGAACAGGTGATCGATAAAAGCTCTTAGTGGATGGGCTGATGGGCAGAGTAAGGCAGGGTCTCCTCGGCATGATGAAATGCTCACGAAAGAAACCAGCTCCAACTCGTGGCATAATTCAAAGAAGCACTTCCTGCTCCCTTTGGCCACAGAACCCAACTCCCAGGCTCTCCCAGGTATAGAGCAACCCTTCACACCTGGTTCTGTAGGAAGCGCCTGGAGAATGAAGAAGTAGTGGGTCTGGGGCTTTGGGATCAGGCGACTGGGCTCAAAGTCTGACTCGGTTTTCCTCCTGCGCTCCCTGAGCAATTTGCGGCTTCTCTCCAAGCCTCGGTCCCCTCACTGGCAGATGGGGTCGCAGGAGCTCATTCATATTCAGCACCTGGCAAAGGGTCCAACCCATGAAGGTGCTCCCTAATAAAAATACCAGCTCGGGCACCTGGGTGGCTCAGTGGGTTAAAGCCTCTGCCTTCGGCTCAGGTCATGATCTCAGGGTCCTGGGATCGAGCCCGCATCGGGCTCTCTGCTCATCGGGGAGCCTGCTTCCTCCTCTCTCTCTGCCTGCCTCTCAGCCTACTTGTGATCTCTCTCCCTCTGTGAAATAACTAAATAAAATCTTTAAAAAATAAAAAAATAAAAATAAAATAAAGTGAAATATAAAGTGAAATAAAAATACCAGCTCCCCGCACTCTCCCACCAGGTGGCTCTGGGTTCCAATCCAGGCCCCAGCAGGGATCAGCAGCTCAGGGGAGCGATGCACGGGGTCCTGCATGCCCCCACACACACACACACACCCCGCCTGGGGTTGGACTGCCCATCAGCTCCCGGGTGGCCTGCTTCCCCAAAGGCAGGTGAAAAGCCCCGCGTACTCTGACACTGGCAATGAGCAGCTTTGCATGAGACAGGCAGCCCAGCAGCGCCAGCAGGCGTGGCTGGAGTAAATGATAGTGTAACCCTTGCTACCCGAAACAACAACATCATAACTGTCAGAGCAATTTTCCACCTCAGTAGTTTAACACCTGAGCTGGTGCTGCGCTCCCTTCTCCCGCCTCTGCTCCCTCATGCTGGGGCTCGCTCCTCCTCTCCCACCCATGTCAGCCCCACGAAGAGCCAGCCCTTCCAGAAGCTGCGGCAAATAGTACTTGGTCCCGAGAGCCAAGGAGTCACAGAAGGAATCCGCGCATGGAGTCCTCAGAGAAGAGAAGAAAGGAAAAGCCCACATGCTCAAATGCCCGATCCAACATCTGTCGACATCTGGGTTAAAAGTAATCCAGGGATTTAACAGGGATCCCAGCAGGAGACTGCTTCTGACTCCCTGTCATAAAGACCCAGCTATTAATTTGTATTTACTGGGACCATCCTCTTTTCCTAGAATCAGAAGCAAAGCGTGGGGGCTAGCTAAGAGCCAGAGGCACCTCGAGAATGCTGCCCATCTACTGGGGACCCGCGCTGGGGTGACCATCAAAATCTTGAACAACTGGCGGGGCTCAGGCGCCTGCGTGGCTCAGTGGGTTAAAGCCTCTGCTTTCGGCTCAGGTCATGATCTCAGCGTCCTGGGATCGAGGCCCGCATCGGGCTCCCTGCTCGGCGGGGAGCCTGCTTCCTCCTCTCTCTCTGCCTGTCTCTCTGCTCTGCCTACTTGTGATCTCTCTCTCTCTCTGTGTCAAATAAATAAATAAAATCTTTTAAAAAAAAACAACAAACAACTGGCGGGGCTGAGGGGCTGACTCCTCTCTAAGTTCATGGATCTTGGTGTGGTCTCAGTGGGGGGGGGGTGTTCCTGGGGGACAGGCAGCCCTCACGCGACCTGGGAAAGCAGCTCAGCTATTTACCAATCAGTATGGAAGCCGTTCAATATTTTAACAGCCATTACACACACACACACACACACACACACACACACACACACACACACACACACACACACGCGCGCGCGCGCGCACTTTCCTTCCCTGGTTACTCCAGCGGAAACTCCCTGTCTTTCCCCAGGGAAGCATCAAGTTCTCTGACAGCTGGCAAGATCCCCTTCGGGGGAAACCAAGGGCCAAATGAGAATCACAGAATCAGGATGTTAGATCTGGAAAGGGTCATTGAGATGATCTCGTCCAAACATTGGGTTGGCAAATGTGTAAACTGAGGCTCCTCAAGGTCACTCTGGGATTTAAGGGCAGGGCCTGTAGGGTCCCCTGCCCCACTTGGGGTTCACGGGGCTGGCTCTGTCACCAGAGCTGAGCCCCAGGCCCGCAGGGCACCGTGCTGGGCAGTAACCAGGCGGCAGAGTATGTGCCATGATGCCCACCCTCCTGGGTAAGGGCTCGGACATAGGACCAGGAGGGAGAGCCCCTCGCTGAAGAATTTGTCCTTTGGGGGGAGTGCAGGGAGAATGGGCAGGGAAGAGGCTGGGCAGACTCTAAGACACAGGGCTTTGTGAGCCTGGAAGAAAGCACCTTCCACCCCGAATTCAGGATTTGATGCAAACACAGGTTAAGGGCCAGGAGTCATATATTCACACCCTTGCTGATCTCCTCTGGTTTCATGGCCTTAAGGAACATCTATTAGACACAGATTGCTCCCAAATTTCTAATTTTAGCCAGGGCTGTGCCCATGAACTCCAGACATGTTTCCACCTTCCTACTCAATCTCCCTACATGGATGTCTAGTAAACATCCCAAATTTAACATGCCCAAACCTGACCTCCTCCCGAAAGCCTGCCCCTCCTACTTAAGAATCACCCTTGATTCTTCTCATCACCTCTCACCTGAAAATAGCCTCCTCGTGGTCCTCCTGTTTCCACTCTTGCCCTTGAATCTATGACTTGCTTTCATGGCAAATGCAGCTCTTCCAAGCAAGTGGTGGGAAAGGGTGATGGGGCCCCAGAGTGGCCCCCACTAGCTGAGCCAGGACTCGCTTTTTCCCACCTGGGGGGAAGCCGCTGGGGCAGTGGTCAGGGAAGGAAGTGTTGATGCATCTAGGAGTCTTAATGCCTATGTCTGCATTTGGGTCATATCTGGTCCCCTCAGCAAATGTGGCCTGGACTCCCAGAGTCTCCTGGTGGGACGGACACTCAGAGGCCCTGAAACTACTCTCTGCCCAGCATGCGGATCTTTCCACCGCAGGCCTGGGAAGGACCCTGCAGTCTTGACTCAGCGCCTCCACTGCCAGAATCTCCCATGCCTCTGCCAGTGCTGGCAGCTCCCAGAACCTTCCCACATGCTGGTTCCATGGTACTCTGTGGAATGTTCTGGCTGCTCCCAGCACCTTCCCACACGCTGGTTCCATGGAACCCCACAGAATGTTCTGGCTGCTCCCAGCACCTTCCCACATGCTTGCACAGAACTCAGAGAGGAGAGCTCAGCAAGAGGAAATGATGCCTGAGGTCACCGGGAAACCCCTCTAAGCCCCAGCTCTGTCCCTTCTCATGAGGCCTTGGGAGACTTCCAGCATGAGCTCCTGCCCCTCGAGGCTCTGTCCCTTCCTCCCATGCCACACTTCTGGGGGAAGCCCAGACCCGAGCCAGACCCCCACTCCTCCCAGACTCCGTGACTATAGGAAGCTCCTTTTACCTTTTGAATGCTTACGACTCCCCATCTGTAGAAGCAAAGCCAACACCTCACTCACAGAATTTAGAGGGAAATATCTGGGATGGAAGGTGGGCTAACAGCACTGAGTCGGAACATATGTGGCATTCCCACACCCTACAGGGATGAGGGATCTTTATAGAGATTATGACATCTCCATGGCCAAATGCTGCCATCCGACCTCCTCACACCCCATCCACCGCCCCCTTCTTGATCACTCTTGGCAGACCAGTATTAACCCTTGAATGAGAAAACAAAAAACAGACCAATGAAAACTTCTGCCTTAATTAGTCAACGTGAGGGACGAAGCATAAGTGTTCCCGCCCCATCAGCATCACCTCACACCCATGTGTGGGTTGCAGAGTTACAAGTTCACAAGACCAACCACCGGGTCACAGGAAATCAACTCCAAGAAGGGGCGGGGGGGGGAGGGGTCCATCTACACACAAGGCTTTATGCCCAGTATTCTCTCTAGCTCCCCCAGCATCACCAGCCCCCACCCTACAGCAGCCCTGGGTCTGGCATCTCATCTTTGCCCGCATCGGCTACACTAATGTCGCCCAGGAAGGACATTGTTGGAAGCCCTTCAGCAGGACTCCCAGCCCCCCAGCACCTGTCCTGCAGACGCCTGACAGAGGAAGATAAATATATTTATAATACACAGCAAAGTGAATAACAAAGAATTTATATAGTTGTCTCTGACAAAGCTGACAGGCCAGGCTGGCAGCTTTAATCAGTTCCCAACTGAGCCCAGGAAATGCACAGGAGCACAGCTCTGACCTTTTGGACTGATTTCTAAAGGGAAGGTTAAAGTTGTGCTGCAAAGGATGGGGCTTTTTTTTCTATTATTTTAAAGGAAAGAGGGGCATGAGGTTGGAGATGCATGCCAACCTCCGAGGCAGTAATGGGAACATGGGAATAGGATTTTATCTTAAATGACTCCTCAGGACGACCCTCCAGCAGCGGCCCCTCCAAAATGTTCTGCTCCCTGGGTGAGGTGCGACAGAAATGCTCGCTGGTGTGAACCACTGGCAACCGGGCTGGAAACGCCTGTGGCTACAGAGTCCCAAGATTCATTTTTGATAAAGACATGGCCAGAAAGGGGACTAAATATTTAAAATGTCTCTTTTAAGCCTTGCCTCATTTTCAGACCCCGAATCGGAAAGACTACTGGGGACGTCCGCGAGTCCAGAGTGGGGGTCACCCAGGCATGTTCCTCTGCAGTGTCGACAGTCAGAAACGTCGGGTGGAAGCTAAGGAAATTTGGTTTAACTGCAGCCAACCATTTCAAGTCCTCCTCCTTCAAGGGCAGGCTTCACACAAACGCAGTCCCCGCTACCTGGCAGATGGAACCATCTGGACCCAGCCTCAGAGCAACTTCCTCAAAGCCCACCCACTTTGCCCCTTGGGCTGAGAACAGGACTTGGGAGTGCCAGGTTCCAGCAACAGCTGCTTGCCTGGGGCACAGACGGCCCTTGGCACCCCACCTCTGGGTTGGGGTCCCAAACCTGGCTGCACATCAGAATCACCAGGGGTAGCATGGAATTAAAGAGATCTAGAAGACTCTGGTTCCTGGGCCCCCCCACCGGACCCCCCTGAAGAGAATCTCAGGAGTCTCTAAGGATGCCCAGGAAGTCAGATTGTTTTTAGGTTTCTCCAGGGTCCTAATGAGCAGCCAGGCTTGGAGAGCATGGACCGCATCAGCTCTGATAAGGTAAACAGCAGAAAGGTCATTGGTCCTCAAATATTTCCTTCACCCGGGGGTGCCTGAAACTGCCCTTTCAGGGAGAGACCCATTTCTATAGCGAAGCCATTTATATGCCACTCAGGCATGAACCCATGTTTTAAAAACGGGCCAGACAACCAGCTCTGGGTTCAATGTAAATATTTTTAAGTCCTCCACCCTGTGGCTTCTGGAACTCTGTGTTTCAGACAACCCTAGATCGCATTTCTCTTAACAGAATGGGAGAAAAAAATTACAAACTATATATTTGATAAGGGGTTAATATCCCAAATATATAAGGAACTCATACAACTCAATAGCAAAAGAACAAATAACCCAATTTTAAAACGGGCAAAGGACCCTTTCACAAAGAAGACATACAGATGAGCAACAGCAACATGAAAAGACGCTCACCATCACTCGTCATCAGGGAAATGCAAATCAAAACCACACAGCTATCAACCTCACACCTGTCAGAATGGCTGTCATCAAAAAGACAAGAGAAAACAAGTGTTGGCGAGGATGTAGAGAAGGGGGAACCCTCATGCACTGCTGGTGGGAATGTAAACTGGTGCAGCCTCTGTGGAAAAGAGCATGGAGGTTCTCCAAAAAATTAAAAACAGAACCACCATATGATCTAGCAATTCAACTTGTGGGTATTTATCCAAAGAAATAAATCCACTACTGTGAAGAGATATCTGCACCCCATGTTCACTGCTGCATTATTTACAATGGCTGACACATGGAAACAACCTAAGCATCCACAGACAGATGAATGGATATCTATCTATATATTCATATACGTATATGGCAGGGAGCCTGGGAGAGCATCAGCATGGGTAGTGAAGGAGGACAGCAGGGAGTTGGTGAATCAGGGACTCACACAATGCCCAGTGGGTCCTGTCTTCCACCTGATGGCTGATGCCGGGCTGTGCCAGCATCCATGGTGTCCATCCTGAAATACTTTTCTTCTTATCCTCCCCACCAGAGCTGTGCCCAGGAGCCCCAGAGCCCAGAGAAAGACCAAGAACCCCCAGGAATGAATGATGGCTCTTCTGTCCTAAGGTCTGGGCCCATGTCAATGCTTTGAATCCATTACTTGGAGTTTTGGGGGTTTTTTTAAGATTTTATTTATTTGTCAGAGAGAGGGAGAAAGAGAGCACAGGCAGGGGGAGCAGCAGGCAGAGGGAGAAGCAGGCTCCTGCTAAGCAAGGAGCCCAATGCAGGGCTTGCTCCCAGGACACTGAGATCATGACCTGAGCTGAGGACAGACGCTTAACCAATTGAGCCACCCAGGCGTTCCATTACTTGGAGTTCGGAGGGGAAAATCCTTCCAAGTTATTCAGCACCCCAACTTGGCCCACAACTTCGCTCACTCTAGATACACCTTCTACACAACCCAGCCACCACCACCCACACAGCTGGACCCTCAGTGACCTCACAGCGCACGGGAGGATGAAGGGGAAGATTCAGGCCTGAGCCCTGGTTGCCACAGGGGACACAATGACACTCTCACCAGATCATAAGGACAGATCTTGGGACATGGGTCTTGGTGTGATCATACCCTAGGGGACCCTTCGGGGGAAGCGAGGTTCTGAGAAGATGGGGAGAGCTCTGGTGGGAAGGATTACCAGAGTCTCAGTTGGGCTGGGTTCAGAGAGTTAGTCAAGGGAGGCCAGAGAGGCTCTAGGAGAGGACACAGTAAGCACCACTGCCTGACACCGGCTCCTCACAGATAAGGCGGATCAGACTAACTGCAGTTCTTCCAGATTAGGAAAAGACAAATCAGTGCAACAAATCTTCTGAAAGATGTTCAATCTCTCTCATGATATAGTCATTCTCTCTCCCCTTTCTTCTTTGCTAACTGATCTCCAATTTGCTTGTATGATAGATGGAGACCCTTTCACCTCAGAAGGAGCACCGGCCCCAAAGGATGAATTAAGATTGATGATCTCGTCCCCCTTGGCTAGTGACGGGTGTTAAGAGTAGGCACATGTCACTGTTTTGGTAACAAACTGTATGGAGAAGTCAGCTAGGAGAACTTTCTGTTCTAAATAAAAGGACAAAGCCTCCTGAGGAAAGCCTTCCCTCTCTCCCCACTTCCTGACTGAAACATGGATAGGATGGCTGAGGGTGCAGCAGCCACTTTGCAACCATGAGGCAATGCGCCAACATGCAAAGGAGGGTAGTCAAAGGGGACAAAGCCTAGTTCTTCCCTGTGGACCCACTTTGCCAGCAGCAGATACTGAACCTCCAGGAAGCTTGCCATGTGAGAAATAAATACCTCTATTTATTTAAAATACTCTAATTGGTGGGCATAGTTACCATAATTAAAATGGCATTCATTCATTCATTCATTCAGGTATTTGTTGAGTGCCTACTCCATACCAGGCACTGTCCCAAGCACTAAAAGGAGACACACACACACACACACACACACACACACACACACACACATTTCCTGCCCTAGAAGCACCCCTACTCCAGTGGGGAGAGGGAAAGGGTAAAGAAAATAAATAAGTCATATATATGTTGCATGGCAATAAGCACTATGGCAAAAACTAAAGCAAGAAAGCAGGTATGGAATGTCAGAGCTGGGAGATGGGGCTACACTTGAAGCAGAGTGGTCTGGAAGACCTCACTGAAGGCCATAGTTGAGTACCGGCTTGGCGGAGGGGAGGGGGCCAGCCATGCAGGTATTAGAGGAGGAATATTCTAGGCAGAGGGCAGAGCAGCCTAACACTTGCTGACCAGGAGAGCACTTCCCTCCTGAAGGCAGGCTCGAAGCAAGAGGTCAGAGGGCTAGGCTCTCCAATTTATTCCTCCATGACTTGGACAAACACCCAGAGCCCAAGCTCACAAGATCTTTGAATCATATGAAAGGTGACGGAGCAGGATGAGGATCTCAAAAGCTCTTGACAGGCTGGAGCAATGAACGGGATGGGAGAAGATGAAACATAACAGGGATAAATGTAAGGGGCTTCACTTTTGATCTAGAATATCAACAGCGCAGCCCTAGATGGGGAAAACCATGGCAGTCACATGAGCAAAGGAAGCCCAGGAGCATTCCATGGTGGGAAATTCAACAGAAGGATGTGTTCACTTGAAAAGCTAATAACACAGTCTCCAAGTACTTCTTTATTTTTTTCTTAAAGATTTTATTTATTTACTTGAGAGAGAAAGAGCGAGAGAGAAAGCATGAGAAGGGGGAGGGTCAGAGGGAGAAGCAGACTCCCTACTGGGCAGGGAGCCCGATGTGGGACTCGATCCTGGGACTCCAGGATCATGACCTGAGCCGAAGGCAGTTGTTTAACCAACTGAGCCACACAGGTGCCCTCCAAGTACTTCTTAATGGACATGTTTTAAATGAGTGTGCCGGCCCATCCCTCCCTGCATCAGATCAGACAGCGCTGGAGGCCAGAGGCCAAGCCAAAAAGACCCAGACGAATCTGCGCAGGGTTGTGAAGCCAGGCCATGGAGCTCTGAGATGCCCTCTCTGCATAAAGACCTAGGGAGCTGGAGGAGTGGATGCTCAGATGGACATGCATCCCTCCTCTTACAGATATTCGGTGAGCACCTGTCACAGGCAATCACTGCTGCTGGCAGTGCCTCACAGCCCACCAACCAGTCGCTTCTACACTTCAGAAAGCAACCCACAAAAAGAAGTTCACTTGACACCATGAACCACTGGACACAAATACATACAAGTATATATGTGTGCAAAACGAAGGCTCCACACAGCTTTATTTACCTTTACTACCCATGGGGTGTTTAAACGTTTTCTATTTTCCCATTTCTATTTTTTTAAAGATTTTATTTATTTTTTATTTGACAGCATGAGCAAAAGAGCACAAGCAGGGGGAGAGGGAGAGGGAGAGACAGACTCCCCACTGAGCAGGGAGCTCCATGTGGGGCTCAATCCCAGGACCCCGGAATCATGACCTGAGCCGAAGGCAGATGCTTAACCAACTAAGCCACCCAGGCGCCCCTCTATTTTCCTATTTCTAAAAGGTGAGTTGGCTTCCAATGAATTGATTCAATGACCCACTCCTGGCTGGCCACCAGCAATGTAGAAAACACAGAACCCCACCATGATGAGTGTGGAACAACCAGGGTGCTGAGGGAGCAGAGACCAGGGGTCAGGATGGACCCTGCTGAGAAGTAAGGTTGGAGGCCAGAGGAGGGAGCAGAAGATAACCAGACAGTTCATAAAAAGAGAACAGCCTGCAGGTGGTGATGTATGTCAATGTACTTATTGTCACTCAACTGTACAGAAAATAGTACATTTTATGCAATGCCTAGTTCACTACAACTAAAAAATTATTCAGACTTTAACAAGGGAGCATGAGGGCAGCTGGGTGGCTCAGTTGGTTAAGTGTCTGCCTTCAGCTGGGGTCATGATCCCAGGGTCCTGGGATCAAGTCCCGAGTCGGGCTCCCTGCCCAGTGGGGAGCCTGCTTCTCCCCCTGCCCCTCACCCCACTTGTGCTTGCTCTCTTGCTCTCTCTCTCTCTCTCAAATAAATAAGTAAATAAAATCTTAAATAAAAAAAGGGAGAATGGGGCGCCTGGGTGGCTCAGTGGGTTAAAGCCTCTGCTTTCGGCTCAGGTCATGATCTCAGGGTCCTGGGATCGAGGCCCGCATCGGGCTCCCTGCTCAGTGGGGAGCCTGCTTCCTCCTCTGTCTCTGCCTGCCTCTCTGCCTACTTGTGATCTCTCTCTCTCTCTGTCAAATAAATAAATAAATAAAATCTTTTTTTAAAAAAGGGAGGGGGAGAATGGCCCATAACCACTGCCTTTAAATAACACTGAGCAGTAGCTTCAGGAATATGATGCGACACCGTCCAAAGAACTACAGCCTCACAGAGCAACTCGGTGTTTCACGGAGTATAAGCAGCAGACACGGAGTGCCTCCTGCATGATTCCATTTCCAGGTTCAAGAAGAGTCAATGACCATCACCTCTGGGAGGGGAGACGGCATGGACTGAGAAGGGGCCTGAGGACCCATCCACAGTGTCCTCCACCTTGAGCAGCATGGGAGCCCCACCCCCCACACGTGTATCCGTTTGTAAAAATTCATTGAGCTGTGTGCTTAAGATTTATACACTTCACTGGTTGTAAGATCTACCTTGGTAGGAAAAGAAATAAAGGGGAAAAAATGTTTAAAGGAAAGGAAATGGGAAAAAAAAAGTGGGGTGCCTGGGTGGCTCAGTTGTTAAGCGTCTGCCTTTGGCCCAGGTCATGATCTCGGGGTCCTGGGATCGAGCCCCACGTCAGGCTCCCTGCTCAGGGACAACCCTGCTTCTCCTTCTCCTGCTCCCCCTGCTTATGTTCCCTCTCTCACTGTGTCTTTCTCTGTCAGATAAATAAATAAAATCTTTAAAAAAATAAAAAGAAAGAAAGAAAGAAAGAAAAAGAAACACGATCAAGTCACTTCTTGGGTGGGGTTAAGCTCAAAAGTCATCATGGAAGGGAAACATTGCATATGGTCAAAATGACCCTTGCAAATCTCTTAGAGCACCCACGGAGTGGGGTTTACAATACACCACTAGCACATAATGCTTATACCTTCTACAGTTGGAAAAACACTAGGTTGGACAAAGGCTGGAACAGAGGGAGTGTTGAGGCACGGATGCCAGAGCCTGCAGCCATCCCTCTTCGCAGTAACTGTCACATCGTGTTGGGGAGCATGGGAGAGAAGGAAAAATCTGGAGGGCTCTGACCACCCATCCAGGCTTGTTCCATTCTGCTTTAATATTAAGCAACTGTAACATGTTTCGTTATAAAAAATTGATTTGTTTGTTGCAGTGAGAATCGAATGAACTGGGTTCTGAAGCCAGCAGAGAAGTTAAACATAGCCATCACTCCATCTTCAGATTCCTTCTGTTTGGCCCCAGGGATGAGAAATAAGCTGGAAACCCTAGGAAGATGGATTCCCTCAGAAGAGAAGCTCATGAACTGAAATGGAGCAGCTCTCCGAAGATGGATGGGCTGATAGGTAGTGAGTTCCCCATCAGCATAGGGACTGCACAGACCGAATACTTGTACCAGGTGACCTTTACAGGCCCCTGCCAGCCTGGAGCTTCAGAGCTGGCCAGATCTCCTGGCTCCCTGTCCTGGGCATGTCCCCTCTGCTCACAACTGCTCTGACAGTGAGATGTGTTGCTGGCTAGAGGGACTTGCCAGGAACTCCAGGTGGCTGTCCTAATAGAGGATTGCTCCGCCGCCCCTGAGGATTTATAGCCTCCCTCCTGAGTTATGGGAAGGCGGGCGGAGCCCATAAAAAGGAGCCGTCCAGGCAGTGCGGTACACGGAGCATCAATCAGCAACAGCCTGACCACTGGAGCAGAGTGAAGATCAGTCTGCTAGTTTCTCACCTATAAATTCTCCCTCCCCCACCCCACCCCGGCCCAGGAGGAACAGATGTGTCATATTTAAGAAGAGCTCGCACCACAGTTTTAATTCCAGGGATGCGTGTGGAGGATGGGGGAGAGTAAAGAGAAAGCAGCCCTCAATATGGCCTTCAGCTGGACCCATCCCCCACCAGAGTCCCAAACCCACCCCCCCCCTCCCTGAATGAGCAGATGAGAAAGGACCATACACCCAGGAGCAGGGCTATTAGATGGGGGTAGGCGGCCCAGTGTGGCCCGAACAAGGCTAGAAACACCAAGGTGGAGCCATCACACCTACTTCTGAACGGACACCCTTCTTACGTCTTCCATAGTCATGCCAGGAAGGACTGAGGGTGGAGGCACAATGGACAAACAGAGAAGGGCCAGGCTGAGCTGAATCCAGGATTGCTGCACCACACAACTCTGCAGGCACCTTTCATATCACTGCCAATGTGAATGGAATTGTGCAGTGCACAGCTTGGGTGGCTGTACACGGCAGTCCTACTGGACCTACATGAGAGTTCTTTCTTCTTGAGGATGGGGTAGTGGAGAGAACGCTAAACCAAGATTAGGGGATCTGGGTTCAAGTTCTAGCTTCATCCCAGACTTGCCAAGGGCCCTGGGTAAGTACAGCTTTTCTCTGATCCACATTTTCCACACTTGTAAGATGGGGACAATAATTTCTGACCCACTGGATCTTTCTCACCAGGTCTGACCCAACTCCTGTGGGCTTTGTGTAGTTTTGGACAGAGGGTAACTTTCGTAGATGGCCCTTCCAGATTCCATTCAGACCCCAATCCCAATTCTCAACCAGCCTTTACAAATTATCGCCCTGCCTGGGGCACCTGGGTGGCTCAGTCAGTTAACTGTCTGACTTGATTTCAGCTCAGGTCAGGATCTCAGGGTTGTGAGATCGAGCCCCACACTGGGCTCTGCTGGACGTGGAACCTGCTTAAAGATTCTCTCTCTCCTTCTCCCTTGACCTCTCCCCTCCCACCTAAAAAAATAAAATAAAATAAATTACCATTCTGCCTTTCTAGGGGCCACACGTTTCCGGGACAGAACCTACAAGAGCTGACAGGATTTATAGGCATGCATAAGGTGTTCCATAATTTCTGAACTAAAAAGCAGTACACTTGCCTGACAACCAGAGAGAACATTTGGAATTGGAACTGTTCCAGAAACCCAGGGCCAGTGCCGATCCCAGGCAGGTAACAGCAGCTGCCAACACCTGGCACCCCCAGGAAGAGGGGCTGGGGCAGGAGGCACGCAGAGCACCAGCAAACTTTCCTGCTTTCCCGCCAGAACTCGGGCTCCGGCTGGCCGGGACACTCGGGAGAGCTGGCCACCTTCTCTGAGCGTGTATGGACTCACCCTCTCAGACTAGGGTAACACCTCTGGCCTTCCCCTCACAGCGCTCTAGAAACAAGATTTTCTGAAGCCCTGATTTTCCAAGCGCTTGGGCCTGTGTGCCGAGAAATAAAGGCAAAGTGGAGTGGGACAGCTCAGGGGCCTGACTCAGCTATCCGGCAAAATCCCACCCCCACAGCCCCAAATCCCCGGGGTCTTGAGCGGATTCTATAAACCTCCTGATCTTCTGGTCGGAAGGTAGTGTGAGGTTGAGAGAGTAGGTCAAGTTCCCGGCATGAGGTGGGCAGCTGACCTGTCTCAAAGCTTCAGACCACTTTATTTAGGAGATTAGGGATGGTGTTTACTTCCCAGGCAGGAAAAGGGAACGAGTCACCAACACCAGAACCAGAGAGAGAGGAACATTTTTTTTCCCCCCAAACCCTCTCTTTCTGTCCTTCCTGCGCCCTCCCTGTCCCTTGACCCCTGGCCTCCCCAGCTCTCTCCAGTTGGTCCTGAGTCCCTCCTCGTCCCTTGGCAGCCCTGCTGGGGCTTCCCCCTGCCCTTCTCAGTCTCTGCTTCTCTGTTCCCCTTCCTTTTGCCTCTCTCTGGGTCCCCTATCTCCCAGGCTGAGCAGAGGGGGGACTTAAGGGGAAAGGCAGGAAATAAAGCTCCCAGCTCCCCTCTGGATGCTACAAATCCCAGAGTGTAGGGAAGGACTCAGAAGCCCAAAGGAGTGGTCTCTCTCTCTCTCCCTCCCTGCGCCCTCCACATCCTGCCAGGCCAGAGACACCTTGCCCAGGCTCAGCTCTGCCCAGGAATGGCCACAGACACCCACAGCCGGGGAAGAGGCATGGCTGGGACCCAGGACAGGGCCCTCCGCAGAACCGCTCCAGCTGTGAGCAGTGACCCTGGCTGGCAGAGCAAGAGAAAGCCACGAAGTCCATCTGCATCTGCCTGTGTCCACTCCCTGGGTGATCCAGTCCACTGCAGGCTTACACGCTGTCGGGACAGTGACAACACCCAGATCTATAGCAGCGGGGTCCTGGTCCCCGTGCTCCAGATTCAGAGCCACCAATCACCTCCCAGACACCTTCCCCAGATGCCTAACAGGCTTCTCGAGCTCACCATGAACAACAAGGAACTTGGTTCTCCCTTGCCCTCCCCTGCCCCGTTTGCCTCCTTGAGGACATCACCACCATACACACATCAGAAGCACCTCACTAGCCTCCTGCTTCTCCCACACAGCAGCCAGAGAGAGCTTTAAAATGTAAACCAGATCACCCTGTTCTGGTGTTTAAAATCCTCTGGGGTCTTCCATTCAATCAGACTAAAATCCAAACCCCTTCCTAGGTCTACATAGTCTGGCTCCTGCCCACGTCTCTGGGCTCAGCTCACACCACCCCCTCCTTGTTTTCTTTGCTCCATCCTGATGTACCTTCTGTTTGTTCCTACAGCAAGGTGGACTCATTCCTGCCTCAGGGCCTTTGCACAGGCAGTCCTTTCTGCCTGGAAAGCGCTTTCCCCCAGAATTCCCCACATCCGCCTCCTGCTCATCATTCAGATCATCTCCAAGGTGCTTTCCCTGACCCTAGCCACGCTCACCCTGGCATCTCCAGCTGTCTGGCACGGAGCAACCCTGGATATGTATCTGGCAAGGGAACATGTGAGAGGTGAGGACTCTTACAGCTGCAGGGTGGAGAACACGTCAGGTGGCTTTCTGGTTCCCTGCCATCCCATCCTCCCCCACCCCCACCGGGCACAATGAACTTGGTCATGGCCAAGGTCCAAGGGGTGTCCTCTCTCCTCACAGCCCCAGCCCTGCCTATCATGGCCACGTGGCTTTAGTGGCCAGAGTCACAGTGCAGCTGGGCGTCTTGACAGGGGCAAACAGCTCCAGGAGATGGATCACCGCTCCCACTCCTCAGAGCAGAGAAAGAAACCTTACAAGTTCAGGGCCAACCAGAACAAGGGAGGTAGCACCCAAGACAAGGAAATGGAACTGAGATGCCCATCCAGAGCCCTAACTTCAGACAGGGCAAATTGCACTGACCTACTCCAAATATGGGTAAGCTTGCCCTGTACTGGTGCCTCTCAGCCTGGTTTCTGGGGGGTGGGGGAGGGGCGGGCAGCAGCTCTGACAGCCCATGGCTGGCCTGGCCTCTGGAACCTTCTTAGCAGGCACCATGCTGATGGGCCCCTGCTTTCCTCCTCAGCCAGGTTCTTCCCAACAGCCATAACGGGCTCAGAAAGCAGAACTGATCCTTTGGTCCTGCTTCCACCTCCTCTCCAATTCCCTTCTGAGAGTAAGACTCAAATGTCCAGGCTGCCTGCAAGGCCACGCAAGCTCCTGCCTGCCCCCAGCAGCTGCGCCTCCGCTGTTCTTCCCCTGGCTCATCTTTTCTGACTACGGGGCCTTCTCGGTTCCTTGAACTCCCACCCCACGGTCTTTGCTGACATAGTTCCCTCTGCCTGGAATGCTTTTCCCTCAACCCCCTGGCCTTTCACTGCTGCCCATCCTCCAGACTGCATCTCTGACCCTTCCAGCCCCTGCCCAATTATGAGGCCTCCCTGCTTGACACTGTGTGAAACCTCTCCTTGGCAGCACTCACTACACTGTGTGTGTGTGTGTGTGTGTGTGTATGCATGCAAGATTAGTGATGATCTCATCCTGCCCTGTCCAATACAGTAGACACTGGCCAGATGGTCTATTGAGCGCTTGAAATGTAACTAATACGAATTCAGATGTGCTGTAAGTATAAAATACCTCTTAATAATTTTTATATTGATTCCATGTTGAAATGACAATATTTTGGATATGCTGGGTTAAATAAGATATATTATTAAAATTAATGTCACTTGTTCTTTTTACCTTTTTTAATGAGGCTAAGAGAAATTTTAAAATTACATGTGTAGCTGGCATTTGTGGCTGGCATTGTATATCTATTTGACCGCAGTGAGCTCGTCCATGCTTGCCTCCCTCACTCGCTGCCTCTCCTGCTCACCACCGTGCAGACTCATGGAGATGCCCAGGCCCCAGTGCCTTTGCGGTCTTGCCTGTCACAGGCACTCAAAACACATGTGCTGAATGATCAAATGCCACATTGCCCATCCCGATTTCAGGAAGGGGGAGCAGTGCAAATAAGCCACCTGATCTCGCTGGCTTCAGCCTCCATCCCCCACCCCCTACACACATACACCCTCTACCCAACAAAGACCCAGGCCCAGATGTCTGGACTCTAGAGGCTGGGCCAGGACCAGCAGAGCCAAATGTGCAAGGAAAGGATGGCCTGGCACTCAATGAGGGCAAGCAAAGCCCCCCTCTCTCTCTCCTCCCCACCGCCCCCCCCTCAAATATCATTTCTCACAGTTTGGAATGAAACCCATTATTCCCAATTAACCTGCTGTGAACCCACAGTACTTGCTGGCTTGCCCATAATTATTCATCCATAGTAATAGCTAAAGTAAATTCTGGCGGTCTCAGCTAACACTGACATCTCCTTTGGGAAAACTTTCAAAGATGCCATGTCCTTGGTTCCTTATCTAAAGCTTCCCTGCCCTGTTTTGTTTCATTTTATTTTTTATGGTTAACATTTGGAAAGAAGGGATCCCAGACTAGAATATCTCCATCCCACTGCCAGGTCGTTGGGTGAGACTCTGGCGGTGCTGTCCCGGACCTTCCCAGCCCCCCGACCACCCCACCCCTGCGTGCAGAACGGGAGCCAGACAGGCAACATCCAGACCACCCGGGTAAGTCACACACAGCTAATTTTTGCAATTAGCCAGTCCTTCTAGAGGCTCCCTTCACCCTGCCATCGCAGGAGCTGGGCTTCGCAAGTCCACAGAAAGCATAAATCTTCTGCGCAATTTATTTAGGTCATCCGATGTAATTTACTAAGAGACCGTCTTCCCCCAAAAATCCAGAAGGAAACCTAACTTGTCATTTTAAATTAAGTGTGGCTCCTTTTCGTTATCTTTCTATCTAAAAAGCCTGCACCAAAGATGCAGGGGTCTCTCCCCCAGGATCTTAATAACAATCACAGAGGGAATAAGGCTTGAGTCAAGAACTGGAGTGGGCAACGGGGAGAGAGGGAGCCAGTGGAGGGAAACGCGGAGAGAGCAATGGCACCACGATGATGCTCCCTTTCGGATGCCTCTCCACCGACAGGGGTCTTGCCCGGAGAGGAAAGCTCTCAGATTCCCAACTTTTGCAGAGGAGACTGGCTAAGAAGGCAGTGAGCAAGCGGGGAAGTGTGTGCAAGACGCTAATAACATATTCTATCAAGGGTCATTTCTTCCTCCCACTCAGAGAGCAGTGCCTCTGATGGGGAAAGTTTTGATGGCAGACAATTAGAACTGAATCAACACAGTGACTGCGGTGGTTCCGGTCCCAGCCTCCTCACCTACTAGATCTCTGGCATGCATTTGGCTTCCCATCTACAGAGGAGAGATCAAAACTTTCTTGCAAAGTGAATTAAGCTGCAAGGATAAAATGAGATAATTTTTTGCATGCATCTAGTAGCTTGTGAATACTGGACAAATGTAAGGGATTCGAATTATTATCATCCTTTATACAATGAGAGGGGGTGGCCACAGGGGCTCTGAAAAGCCCTTGCAGTGAATACTCTGGTGCCCTTGCCCCTAATGCTGTGGGGGTGAGCTGCTGAAGGCCCATGGATCTCTATGCCCACCTCCCACCCACCCCCCAAGAACTGTCCTCAGCTAACTGGAGCCCCCTGTGAAGGAGTGTAAATTCCCCTTCTGCATAGCTCTTAGTCCACCACTGACCAGTACAAAAGGTTGGCCCACTCCCACCAAGGGATCTCACTCTGATTTCTGGTTCAGACTCCAGAACCTTCTCCAGTGGGACAGGCCACATTCAGGCCTTACCTGAGGCCACATCCTTGCTCAGCTCCTTCCCCCCCCCCCCACTCAGGTTCCATTCTGAAGAGGCTTCCCAAGGATAAATCACATGTTCTGAATCCTTGTCTCAGGCTCTGCTTTTCAAGGAAGCCACTGAAGTAGGCTCCTTCAAAGCAAAGGTGCTCCTCCTTCAAAGCCTCTGATGCAGCAGCCATGGGTGACCACAGTGCAGAGGCAGGACCCCATGGCAGAGGCTCAGTGGGGAAGGGGAACAGACATCTCAGGCCAGGCTACACAGGTACCCGATCAGCCAGAGAGGAGGCCCAAAAAATGAGAGGAGCAGAAAAACCAGGGTCGGAAAAAGGACTGAGCTCCCCACAATGTGGGGGGTGGGGGTGAGTCAAAGCCTTCACCTCTGGGACCCTGTAAAACCAGGCTGATGGAAGACGGGGTGAAAGCCCCTTGGCACAAAGCCCCCCGAGATTCTGAGGACTGACAGTACTGTGGGTCTCTCACCCAAAATGAGGCTGGGCTCCGTCCAGAATGCAGGGACCCTAACCTTGCACCACCAAGTGCTCAGCATGTGGGGATCTCTGGAGGAGGGGATGGAGAGGTGGGAGGAGGGGAGGACCACCCTGTCCAGGTCTCTTTTTGTAACCCAGTAAGATGACCACCCAGAGACCTCCTTCTCTAGGGCAGACAGCACCCCCACGCTGACCCACCCTCCCCTCCAGGAGGGTCATGACCTGTGGGTTCCCTGCCATTGGAGCTTTCTCCCAATCCCCCCACTGCCGGCCACCACTCCCACCTTCACACCCTTTGTCAATAGCTTCTTTCGCAAGGTCGTCATTACCCACTAATTGTCCAAAATCTCATTCCCTCATCCTTCTTGGTTAAGGATTGATTTAAGGAATGAGTTCAATATCCCTGCCGCCTCCAAGTGCTTATTAATTCCCAGCGCCTCCAGCTCACCTCGCAGAGCCCTACTCACCTCGCACCGCTTCGCCCCTCACTGATTGGTAAAGCCCCGGCTTTTAGGCCTGCAGGATGGGAGGCCTAATGTGCACTAATCTATCATTACTTCACTCGGCTGGCAGAGTGACGGATGGCGGCGCTGGACGGTGTGGCAAGGGAGATGGCCCTCCGCCTCCTCCAGGTCCAGGCTGGAGTGGGAAGTTTGCTCCGAGGGACAATGACTGCCACCTTCCTCTGAGTGGGCGGAGGAAGCACGGAGACCCAGGACATCAGCCAGAACCAACACATGCCTGCTCCTGGCCTTGCCTGCCTGCCTCCCTCTCGGTCCGTCCCGGGGCTTGGAAGGCCACCCCATCTGTCCCTCCTGGGCTGGATGCTGCCCATCCTACACCCCCACACACACACACACCCTTTCCCTCTTCAGCCTGCTCTGTGGCCTAGGGGGCAGACCTACACAGATGATGTCAATGGGCAACCTTGCCCCCCGCCTCAGCCAGCACTCAGCCAATGGGGAGTCCAAGGGGAAAAGATGGGAGGGAAGAGAATGAAGCCAGGCTGCTCATCGGACTGTCCCTTCCCTGCAGGGCTGCCTCCGGCTGCCTGTGCTCTAAAGGTCCCAGCTCCTGTCAGGTGACCCTCACCCCCCCACACACACAGCCTTTCTCTCTGTCCACTGGCCCTTCCATGCCCCTTTGGGTCTAGGGCTGGAAACAGCCCACTGCCCCTCAGCCCTGGGCCCTACACCTCCCTGGTGCCTTCCCCCTGCTCTGCCCACAACTTTGTACGCGACCCTTCCTTCAACTCTCCTCAAATGACCTGGCTTGCACGTGCCACCTGCTTCCCACTGGACCCCTATTAGATCCCTACCCAGCAGGCCTCATCTTACCAGTGAGGAAACTGAGACCCCGGGAGGACCAGGGCTTGTCCTCGCTCGCACGAGCTGAGGGCAGGGCTGGCACCAGAAC
The DNA here is from genome assembly GCA_002007465.1 of Ailurus styani. NCBI lineage: Eukaryota > Metazoa > Chordata > Mammalia > Carnivora > Ailuridae > Ailurus > Ailurus styani. Next base: position 4,154,609 of record LNAC01000018.1, on the reverse strand, counting down.
TCAGGTCTTCTGACGGGCTAATGAGATTTTGCCCTCCTGACTGCTCTGTACTCCTTCCCTGCCCCTGCCTAACCACAGTTCATGCCTCTTTTTATTTGGGCCACGTGGGGAGAAACACATTCAAGGGACCATTGGGGCTCCTAGAACCCATCCCTGCCAGAGACAGTAACAACAACTCAGTGCAGATGCTCCCCTCGGCCCCTTCCAGAAGCTGCAGCATCCACTCCAGGTAGCTCTGTGGCCTCGGACACTTTCCCCAGTTTTTATATTTGCTTTCTCAGGCAAGAGGCCAACTCCTATTGAAAATGCCGTACCCTGGGCCACATCAAAGCCTCACCCAGTCAAGAGACTGGGAGACCCAAATTTCGACCCAAATTTCTACCAAAGGCCTCTTTCTTTTTACCTAAGTCTTTCATTACAGAAGATGAGTATGTAGTCAATGATTTTCTCTTCCAGCTTCCTGAGAGACCAGGGACGAGGCTATAGGCCCTGCAGTCTGTCTAGGAGGCGGATATGCACAGCCAAGTCTGCAAGCGTGAGGCTCAATGACTGACTCCTCCCCTCCCTGTCCCATGGGGGAGGAGACCAACGAGGTCTAGAGGGATTCCCAAGCCCTGGGAGTTCTTTGGGAGTGCCAAGACCCACCTTCCTGCTGAGCGCAGGGAGCCATCCACTGCAGGGGGGAAGACCCTGGCCTCCTGCCCCCTGCAGAGTGTGCAAACGCTTAGCCACAATCAACAGCCCATCCCAGCAAGTGAAGCCAGTATTCCCTTTGATCGCCAGGGGCATCTCCTCGGGAACAGTCCTCCAAGGGGCTGGCAGGCCGTCTTCAAGGCCTAAGACACCGGAGTGCATGCGCACACTCTCCCTGAGCTAGGGTCCTCCCCCTGGGCGCTGGCCGCAGGTCTCCCACTCGGACCTTGTGGTCTATTCTTGGCACCTCCTTCTGCTTTGGTGTCAATTATTCCACAGGGATTGGGAGCCCCAAGGAATTGCCAAGTTCACATGACCTGGGCCAAATTCAAAAGTCATCAGCAAATCCTATTGCCTTGCCACCTTCAGATGGAATAGGCAATCACCCAAAAAGGCTCCCCAAAGGTCAGAATGATGCCAGAGACTGGAAAGGGGCTGAAGCAAGAGGAATAGGATCGCTCTATTATAGACCTCTGGGAACTGCCCCATCCCACCCTTTCTAAGAGGGGAATGAAGCCAGTGCCCAGGGTTTCATGGAGAGAAAACTGGCCCCACTGAATTGGGGCAGGTACATGAGAGAGCCCCTGGGCCAGTCCTGCCACCAAGCCCCGCCCCATCCTGGCCTCTTCTGCCGAAGGAGGGGCTGGATCTGTTCAGCCTTACTGCTGTAAGTGACGTGACTGCATTTTTCCAGGGGGAAGATACAGCGGTGGCCCAGGCACCACACTCCCAACAACCAGAATTCCATGTTGCCTTTCCAGAAATAGAGCCCCAGGGAGGAAGCCCCGCCCAGCCTCACCTCTGGGTCTGCTATTGGAGGAAGCTACTCTGAAGAGCTCAGCTCATACCCAAATGGGTGAGAGCCCTCCACCCCTGACAGAGGCATCCTTGGCCGGCCTCCCCTCTCTTCTCTAGGCCATCTTCTTTCAAGCCTGGATTATCTAGAACTGCACATAGCCACGTGTGGCTACTTAAACCTAAGTTAACCAAATGCAAATAAAATTTGGAACTCAGACCCTCTGCCACAGGAGTCACAATTCCAGGGCTCAATGGCCACACAGAGCCAGTGGCTACCATAAAGCACAGCACGGATCCAGAACATTTCCGTCACCGCAGAAAGTTCTTTCGGACAGTTCTGATCGAGAAGCTAACCTTTCTTTCTACAAAGTGCTTCCTCCAGTGTCCCTAATTCCTTGCTGCTACAGAGTTGGCCCACTCTCTCTGGTCCTCTACTCTGGAAAGGCTCCTAGGTGGTTCTAAATGTGGATTCACCACAAGTCACCATGGGCTAGGGCCCCCTGTCTGCCTGCCACGGACACTTCAGTCACCCAGCAGGATCCGAGGAGGACACAGTCAAACTAACCATCATCGGGCACCTGAGACAGGTTAGAGACATTAAGCTTCAAACAATGACAGTGATCACTGACTACCCCTTAGCCTGCCACCACCCCCCCCTCCCCATCCGATCTGTCCCTTGCTCATTCCTACTGTTCAAGGATGTCACAGCTTGTTGGGGGGGGGGGTAGAGGAGAAAGAGCCAGAGAATATTTTGAGGTTTGGGAGATTCCTACCGACCTGATTCAAGGGAGCTCAGCCAACCTCAGGGATCATTTGGGGGTCCTCATCTTCCCAGAAATTATTCATATACAGGGCTGGGAAAATCCCCACAAGGGGTTAAAAAGCCAAGAAAAGACCTTCTCTGACAGCACAGAAGCCTGGCAGGGGTGGGGGCGGGGTAGCAGGAACCAGACAGCTGAATGGCTTATCCAGAAATTACAAGAGGCTTTTAAAAGTAGAAAACTTACCATATGTCAAGCCTATAATGTATAGACAATAATTATTTTCCACTGCATTTTTTTGTCTTTAATTTCATGGTGACTATCCCCTCTTACATCAAGTATTCAGGCATCACTCTTCTCTTCACTTAATATGCAACGGTAATCTTTCTGCTCCTGTGTCACATAGTCAATAATTCCTGTCCTCCGGTTCCAGGGCGGGGGGAGCTGAAGGGAATGTCACATTTTAAATTAGTAACAGCTGTGTTTTGGGTTTGGGGTTTTTTTTTTTTTTTTCAATTTCACCTCCACCGATGCCCTGTAAATTTCGTGAGCTCCAAAAAGCAACGTGGGGCGCCCTGTCTGCCCGGGTCCCCAACTCAATGGCCTTTTTGAGGGCTTTTCTCTGAGAATAGGATGTGCCTCAGACAGGCCAGAGAAGGAGCCCAGAGCACCCGACCAGTCCCTTCTTCGTCCATGGTGGACATGGAGAGCCTCCACATGAAAATCCGTGCTTCCCACTAACACCTCTTTGGGCTGGGGTCCTCCCGGGTCCATTCAGATCACCACCCATTCTCGGTGGGTGCCTTTGCCTCTGCTGCAGATGTGAAGGAGTGGACAACAATCAGGAAAGCGAGGCACCCAAGGCAGAAAAACTTAAGATGGTGCTGACTCTCAGGTGCCAACCGCGCACCTGCAGACCCTGAGAGCCAGCACCTCCTTCACTGGTTCGGCCCTAGGTACTCTGCCGGCCTCAGCCAGGTCCTCGCCCTCCACAAGGACCATCGCCTTGTAGGTCTGGGAGTCAGAGCCAGGAGAGAGAGATGGGAGCTTTGGGGGGGTGGAAAGGGGGGAGTGCAGTGGGGATTCCACCCCGAGAAGAAAGAGCAACTCAGGAACAGAGTTCATTAAAATGCTTCAAGGGAGTCCAAACAGTGAGAATAGTGTGTGTGTGTTCTGAAGACAGGAATTTAGCAAGAAATCAATCCACACACATGCTGATAACTTATTCCATGACAAAAAGGAAACAAAACCCCCATAAATTTCTACAGCCTTTGGGTAGCCAGTGTCTACTGCCACTAATTAATTTTCTAGAACTTTCACTCTCCACATATCTCAGAACATGGTCAATCTGTCAGCCCCAGGAGACATTGCCAGCACCGGCTGCAGGGGCTGGTGATTCTGGACGCTCTGGCACACAGCAGAGGAGGGGAGGAGAGGAGCCCACAGCAAGTGACCTGCTCTCCTCCCATATCCCTGCACCTGATCCAGCCAAGAGAAACACCATGTTAGAACGCAGAAGAGGGTGTGCAACAGGGGAAAACTGGCTCCCTGCCTCAGTTTCCCCGAATGTAAAATAAGAAGATTGTACTCAATCTGGTTTCAGATGACTGCATTCATGTTACCCTGCCAAGCATTAAAGCTGCGAGGGCATCTGTCTAATCCATAAACTCCTGGAGGGCAAGACTTGTGTCTTATTCATTTCTGTCCCCTCCCCCACCCCCCAATGCACAGTAGATAACACTGTCTTACACACGAACATGCCCAATAAAGTTCTCTCTGATTGCATTGTAGCCTTCTACTCTCCCAGCTGCAACCTGTCTGCCATCATCAGACCGGGAAAAGGTTTCCAGACCCTAACTGGTAGGAGGCCTCTGATCCAGGAACCTCACTCCTGAGAGTCCCTTCTTCCTTGCAACTGTCCAAGCTCATTGGTATCCCCCCAAAGGAGCAAAAAAAGACATGACACCTGACCCTGTGAAGTTAGCCCCACAGCTGAAAATTCCAGATTAAAACTCCAGCTAGTTTGTGGGGCAGGCGTCTTCCACAATCTGAGCCCCAAAGGAAAAAGCAAGTCAGTGTGAACGAGGACCCTCCCCTGACTTGACTTGACAGGATGTAAAGGAGTTAGAACAGTCTCTAAGATTCCAGAGGGGATCAGCAGGCAGTGAGGTTCCTGGCAGCAGCACCCTCAGTTGGGACCTGACATTTGGCTTGCCTTCCTGCGTGGCCTCCCTGGGAAGGTGACCTGCTGGGAAGCAGACTCTCCATGGCCCTTCCCTGAGCACCTGAACGCACCCCCTCCAGCCCTTCCCCGAGCCTCACAGAGTGGGACGGGGATGCTTTTCTCCCTCACAGACACCCAGGAGCCCTCACTCACCCCACAGGCAGGAGGACATGGTCTCATCTTCCTCCTCAGCATGGCTTGTAGTTCCCTTTTTTATTCATTTACTTTTTTTTTTTTTTTCTATTTCCTCAAATAGTGTGTGCCTAGAATGAATACCAGGCTCTCTCTGGCAGGAAAAAAAGGAGCATGGAGGGGAAATGTGAGAGCAGTAATCCATTGTAACACTTTAGGGGAAACTGCAAGCAATTTCCATTCTATTGATCCTCCCTGGCCATCAAAGCCATACTCAGTTTATTTGGAAAATTAAATTCTGGAGTGTGTAGCATGAGGGGGTTCTAGTTAAGTTGTCTTCCTCTACGACCACAATTTAATTACGATCTCACACTGACTCTCCATTTAAATACAGTAGAGGAATGGAGCACCTGGGAGCCCCCCTGGGTCCCAGCCCTTGTCCCAGGGGGTCTGGCCATAGTGACCCCACACCCACCACAGAAGAACCCTATGAATCTCAATTACTCTCAGCTGACCGCTCATCAGCCCCTCAGCTGCTGCTCATTTACATTTTTACTTATGCAAGTTTTAACAGAATATGTTCATTAAAATGTTAATGATTGCTGAATTAACCTAATTTGTGGAGTGTGCTCCTTTTCCAAAGGTAAGATTTTGATCTTAGCAAACACTGTTGTTATTATTAGAAACAAAGTAACATCGCTTAGGCACAAACTGGATACAATGCATTAAGATATTTAGGGGAGAAGCTAAGAATCAAAGCACAGTATGTCTGATTCCAGGGTTGAGTGTGGTGCTCAGACTTTAGAAGTTCATGGACAAGTAAAATGTATGCACAGGTGTCTGCATGAGCGTGTGTGAGCACACGCACATACACGAGAGGGAGGGCCTGGCAGAGATTTAACAACTTTTAGCCACATAAGGGCTTTGCACTCATCTTCTATTATCTTCTACTATCATCTCAATTTCATAACACTAGAGATATAGGATGACAATCTTAAAGGATAGTCCTTAATAGTCAACAAATTTAGCTTCATGAAGAACTCACTACCTTGTTTTCATTTTCTCAATCTCATCTATGAAAACTTGGGCACAGTCTAGCACAGGTCCACAGACCAGCCTTGGCCACCCCTGGCATAGACTGGTTTTTCTTGACTTTTTAAGTTTTGTTTTGTTTTGTTTTGTTTTAAGTAAGCTCCTAACCCAGCAGGGAGTCCAAAGCAGGGCCTGAACTCACAACCCTGGGATCAAGACCCTGAGATCAAGACCTGAACTGCAACCAAGAGTCGGATGCTTAACCGACTGAACCACCCAGGCGGCCCTCTTAAACAAATTTTTGTTTAGGCGTGATGCTGGCAGAGGGGCACCCTCTCTGATAACTGAGTACAGAGCTCACTCTCACAATGGTCCAAGGGAACCGACCTCTCATGCCTTTTGGGTTCCTCCACTGCTGACCAATGTGCTCCCAAACAAGATGGAGTCCCACTAACATTTTCCTAGAGGAACGTCCTCTGGGGCCAACCAGCCAAGCCTACTAGCCTGAGCCCCATGAAATCAGCACAGACCCTGGCATGTGGTAGAGTCTCACTTAACAGTTGCTAGACTCCAGTGAAAAGTCAATGCTTGTCCCCCTCATTCACAGAGGAACCCCGCCCCCCATACTCCCAGCCTCCTCTCCTGCAAGGCAGCCCCTCTCAAGACGACACCCAGCGCCTAGAACAGGGAGGGAAGCAGGCTTGCCTTCTAATGCACTCAGACAAAGGCAAATCGAATCTTCCATTCCTCATACCCCCCACACTCTCACTGGTCCTGAGATTCTTTTGAAAGAAGTGACTTTTCTCGCCCATTGTAGGTGCCAAGAGTGAGAAGGAATGGCAGATAGAGCCACGGTGCTTGATCTCCCAGGGAACATCAGCAATATTTGACACGCTGACCAGCCCTCCCGAGAACAGAACTGTCATTAAGCCAAGAGGGAAATCATTACCTGATCTATAAATGATTACACAGGAGTAGGAACTGTCTCTCCCTTCTGAGGAGTTTGCAGAATCGGGATTTTAAACAGTGTTGCAAACTGGTGCGACAGTCAGCTCTCTGGAGCAGCTGGTGTATTATTCACAGGAAAAAAAATCAGAAGTTAAGGCACTTCAGGAGCTCAGGGGAAAAGAAAAGGTCTCAGGGACTCTGGCTATCAAAGAATTTCAGACCATGCATGGTGTCAGCCGGAAACTTAATTCAAAGGAAAACATAACTATTTAGATCTTCTGCCTGACAGTTTGGGGGCCTGCAACTTGCTAAGGTCTTTCCACCGGCAAAATAAGTGACTAGAGTCAGAACTACAGGCAACTCGGGTCATTTAGTCAAAGACACTTCCTTTGCAAACATGGAGGCTGGGGGTCAGCCTACGAGGACAAGGCTATGGGTAGCAATGGGGACCTGGACACATCCTTAGTTGTCCCTCGCCCTTCCCTGGGAGAATGGATGACAAACAGGTCATAGAAACACGCTAGAGAGAACTTGGCATCAGTAAGAAACCATGCACTGACTCTTCCTGGAGCAAGAGGACAGGTCCAAAACCATGGTGGTGAGTGAGAAAAGCTGGGAATGGAATGTTTGCAGCCCAACTAAACGTGTGTGAATTTAAAACAGGCGCTTGCAGAGAATAACACTACTCTAGAATGATGCCTGCATATTTTAGAACATATTCCGAACCCATTAGAGTGGGTGACTCTAGGGGGCGGGTAACGAAGGTGAGGATGGAGGGCAGAGAAAGTACACAATGGATGCCACGAAATCAGAGAAAGGCCACACAAAGGCTGATGTTGACCATGAACTACTGAGTGGAATTAACTCCCTGCACCTTGAGTCCACAAACAAGGAGAGAAACCTACCGAGGTCCAAAGAGCTAGAGACAGTGCTCCTCAAACACTAACGTGCGAACACATGTCCCGAGGATCTGGTTAAAAAGCAGCTTCTGAGCCCTCGGGCTGCCAGGGGGCCTGAAGTTCTGCGTCACTCACAAGCTCCCAGGTGATAGAGAGGTTGCTGGTCCACAGACCTCACTATGGGCAGCAAAGGCTTAAGAGATTTACCCAATATAAAAAATGAGCAGCAAAGTCCAAGTAAAAGACTACATGTCCAATATGGATAAATTTCAAAATAATCGTGCTGCCTGAAAGAAGACAAGCAAGAGTACATTATCATAATGTATGCTTCCATTTGTATAAGCTTCTAGAACATGCATACTAATCCTTGATGACAAAAGGCACATCAGTGGTTGCCTGGATATGGGGCTGGGGGGAATGGGTGGATTACAAAGAAAACTTTGGGGATAATGGAGATGTTCCCTATCTTGAGTTCGGTGATGGGTTTTCCAGGCATATACATATGTCAACACTCATCAAACTGTACACTGCAAATATGGGTAGTTTACTGTGCATCAGATAGACCTCAACAAAGCTGAAAACAAACAGAAAAGACTCTGTATCCTTCCTCCCCGCCCACACCACACCGAAGATGCCCTGTCTGCCTTTCAAGCTGAGAGGAACAGCTTTCTAGCTACCCTGCACTGCCACGGCTGGAACCCGTCCCTTCATCTCCTCCACCGCTCCCACCTCAGGCCCACCACCCTCTCACCCCTGCATGCTTGGGAATCCGTGCCGACTCCACGCTTGGCTTCTCCTGGCCCATCCCGCCTCTGCCTCCCACCTGCTTCCCCCAACCCCTCTTGCACCTTGTCCTCTCTCTACCCTGCCCTGCTTCCTTTTACTTCTCCCAAAACACCACCTTTCCACCCACTCTGCATCTCCATCTACAAGGCTCACCCGACCCACCTCCTCCCCATCGCTCTTGCCTGGTGAATTCCTACACATCCTCCAGTGTCAGCTCAGGGGTCCTTTCCCCAGGAAACCAGCCCTGCCCAGGCTCCTTTGCTCTATACCTTCCTAGAACCATGTTCCTTGCCTTCCACGCACATACACCAGTCTATCGCTGTGACTCATGCCTGCCTCTCCCACTGCACTGTGAGCCTCTGTGCCCAGCACCAAACACAAGGCTGAACACATAGGATGTGCTCCATAAATACTCATTTGTTGCGAGAGTGGTAGACCTTCCAAAAGCACTTTGGCCATTGCTAGGCAAAGACATTTCCAGATTTGGGGGCAGCAGCTCATTTACCCCCCGTACCCCCCCCCCGGTACTACACTGCCCTCTGCCAGGCCCTGCTGCCACACAGAATATCCACCAGGGATGCAGGCTGCTCTGAAAGTTCTCCTTCACGTCCAACCTGATCCTTAACCTTCCTTTCAAAGCACACTCTGCTTTGAAAGTAAACAGCACATTGGCTTTTGTAGGCTTTTTTTCTTTTCACAATTTCAACACCACTGTGTTTGGATGTAATTATTTCCTTTCTGGGCTTGTATCCCAAACTCTGGCAGTGCCAATGAGAGTGGGAAGATAAATTTCAGAGGACGATCCGGACCCAAACAAAAGTCCCCTCAAGCAAGGCAGCCAAGCCTTGGGACTCACTGCCAGCCCAGGGTGGCCCTGGAGCAGACTCAGGAGACCAGAGGAGGCCAGCACAAAGAGAGGGTGCTGGTAGGGTGGAGCCAGGCAGCAGAGAGGCCAGAAGAGACATGGGTGCCTCACAGGAGGCAAAGGTCAGGGGCAGTGGGTCAGATGGCCCAGCCGGCAACCAGGCACCAGGTAGACCAGCTCACGGGAAGCAGAACCCAGCAACAGGGCTTTCCAGAGAGTGCTAAGAATTAAAGAGACAGGGCTTAAAGGGTTGGCCAGCGAGGCATCAGAGATCCAGAGGGCTAGACTAACCCCAAATAGCCGCCGAGCAGCCTCCACTCCTGCCCTTCTCTTTGCCACAGAACTACCCCTTCCCATTAGCACACCTGGTCATTTCCTGCCCAAATCCTATCCAGACATCAGGACCCCCTCAGCAGCTCCTGGGGTGGGGGAGGCAGCCCGCTGGGCCCTTCCTCATAAGTTCAGTTCTGCCCAGCCAGAGGGGGATGTGGAAAAGAGTGAGGTATCCAGGAGCCCCAGACCTGGGGCACTCTCTGACAAGCTCCCGTAATTCTCAGCCTTCTCCATCACTTCAGAGGGTGCAGGAGAGGAAAGGAATCATACTTACAGACTTATGTACATACTTACATACTTACAGGCAGGGAGAGGGATTCATGGTGAGCTGCCCTCAGGATCTATGGTGTGGCCCAGTGTCCAAGTTTGTGGAGGAGAAGCAGCCCATACCTGGGCAGTCTGCAATGGCTTCTATCCTCAGCCCCAAAGGGTGGTGATACTGTAGGCATCCCTTCTCTGCCCCTGTGCTAAAGGAGCTGGCATCATTCTCTAAAGGCATAGAGGTCACCGAACTTGGCTTCCAGAAAGAAGGATGGGGACAGGGAGCAGGCCAGTTAGCTGCACATAGTGGGAGTTCATCCTCAAGAAAAGGCACAGAGCACCTGACATATATCTAGTCATGGGTGTAATCTCTGTCTCCATCACTAGCCGACCCTGCCTGTCACTGAGTGGTCCTCACCCTGCTAAGCCAATTCCCTTGCTGAGCCCTCACCCATTCACATGATGGGTACATGAGGAATGAAGCCCAAAGGTGAATTCCCCTCAAGCTAACAACCAAATGCTAACTGATGGACAGTTTATAAAGCACTTTCCCTCTGTCCTCTTTGGCAGCTAGGACAGACATGATTATCATCCTTCTCTTAATGGGGAAACGGGCTCAGAGAGGTTAAGAAATTTAGCGAAGGTCACAGAGCTAGTGATGGCTGAGCCAGTGCTTAAGTCAGAGGCAACACCTACTTTGAAGAAAATCCCATCTACATTTTAATCCTAGTTCTGCCGTTTATCAGCTGTGTGACTTTGGGTGAGTTATTCAACCTCTGTGAGCCTGGTTTCATTTCTTTCTTCACACCCCCACCCCCAGGGAGAGGGAGTGAGGGGTAAGGGGCAGAGGGAGAGAGAGAGAATCCCAAGCCGCTGCATGCCCAGGGCAGAGCCCCATGTGGGGCTCGATCTCACAACCCTGAGAGCAGGACCTGAGCTCAAATCAAAAGTCTGCCCCTTAACTGACTGAGCCACCCAGGCGCCCCACCCAGTTTCCTTTCCTAACAAATGTATTAATTACTATACTCTCACAAGATGCGAAGGAGAATGAAAAGAGGTGAAATACATGGAAGTGACAGTACACAGAAAGCAGTTAATGTTTGTTTCTTCTTTTCAATTCTAAATTTTAAAACATACTGTTTTGGAACAATTCCAACACGGAGGTTACAAAGGACTTTTTGGTGAAAAATGAAGCACATTCTCATTCTCAAGAGAAAGAAGACTCTAGGAACATGTGTGGCCAAGCATTTCTCTGTCTTCGGCCACCCAGGCATGGCAGCTCCTTCCTCCCTGTCCCTGGCCTCTGCCCCCTCTCTGTAGGAGGCTGCAGCCTGAGCAGCACCCCCAGGTCAAGGTCACCTCCTTCCAAAGGAAAGGAAGCTGGCTCACTGCAGCTGGGGCACGTCCACCTCCCCTGCAGGGTCTGGGGGCTGAGCCCAGGAGCCAGAAGTTCTGTCAACAGCCCCAGCCTGGTCACAGCCCACGTTGGCAGCTCCTCACACCCAATCTCTTATCTGGGCAGAAGGGCTCCAAGTGGAGTGGGCGACATGATAGCCATGTCTGGGATTCACGTGCAAAGCCCTTCCTCTCCCATCTGAGTCCCCTCACCCACAGTCCTGGGAGGCGGGCAGCAGAACCTCTGTCAGCCTCAGTTTGCCGGGAGGAAAATCACAAAGGACTGTCGAGGGTAGTGTGGCTTGACCTCAACAGACCAGAGCCCAAGCTTCTGTCGCTTCCATGTTCAATTCCAGTGCCCTTTACACTGAGCCCCCATGCTCCCCCATGGTTCCCCAGGACTCCTACGGGCATCAAACTTCAGCTTCCCGGTATCGATGTCAATTCCATATTTTGATAACTGAGCTGTGGTTATGTAAGAGAATGCCCTTGCTTTTAGGAAATACACATTGAAATATTTAGGGATAAAGGAGCATCGCATCTACAACTATTAAACAATTTGGATACGCGCACGCGCACGCGTGCGCGCACACACACACACACACACACACACACACACACACACACACAGGGTTTCTCAGCCTGGGCACTACAGACATTCTGGGCTTGAGCATTCAGTGTGGGGGGAGGGGATGGGGGGTTTCTGAGCATCCGATGATGTTAAGCAGCATTCCTGGACTCTACCTTATGGGTTCCTGTATCACCCATCCCTCTCCACTCAGGAGTGACAACAAAACTGTCTCCAGGCATTTTTAAGTGGGGGCAAAATCCCTTCCTGTTAAGAACGAAAGAGCCAGAAACCGTGGTAAAATGTTAACCTCAATTTTTTGCAACATTCCTATAAACATGAAATAATTTCTATATAAAAAGTTCAAAATAAATAAAATTCTACGAGCATTTATAATCTAAAGAAAAGGCAGAAAGAAAAGACATTGCTAGGTTACCAGCTCTCTGTCTCCACCCCAAAGGCCTTAATTCTCTTTGCTCCCTTTGCTCCCTTTATTCCCAGGTCCTGGATCCCCCAGGTGAGCATTCACGGCGTGTCAGAGCCCCCTCGACCCTCCAGGCCCTGAGAAAGGTGCTGGTGTGCCCACTCCACAGATGCAGAGCCCAAGGCTGGGGGGGAAGGGGACCCCAGGCTCTGCAGCTCCAAATGCTGGGTGGAGAGGCCTTGAGCCCAGTGTGCAGCCTCCTCCCCAGACCTGCCCCTTTGCTACCCATCCCCGCCCCCTCGCCTCGCTGGACCGGGCTTCTCTCCCAGCCTCCACCCAGGACAGCGTGGACCCCCTTGCAGAAAATCAAAGGTTAACCACCGCCTGTGCGTCTTTCCTTTATCCTCCTTTCCCAAGGGGGGGTGGGCAAAGTTGCCTTTCAGACGTTTCCCAGTCAGCAGATTTTGCCTCCTGCCTTCGCTTTACAATCTGTGGTTATTCTGAATCGAACTGGCTAGCTGCCATTCCAAGCAAATTGGTTATCCAGGGGGAAAAGGAAAAAAAAAAAAACCACCCCAAACTTTTAAATAAATAAATAAATGAACTAACAAACCAACCAGCCAAGGAAAGTGGTGGTGGAGGAGGCGTGGGGGAGGGAAGAAAAGTACATTTGCACAAAGGCAAATTGGAATTATTTAAAAATTAAAAGTTACTTTAAATTATTTAGCCTAATTACCACCCGACTCTCCCAGGAAGACATCCGCTTGTGTTCTGTCGAGCGGAGAGAATAAAGTAGAATCCTCTGGCAGAGGAGAGGGGAGGCCAAGTGAGTCAAATGTTCAAAACACCTGTGTGTCTGGGGAGCTGAACGGGAGGGAGGCAGTGGTTCCCCCCCACCCCACCCCCCGCAGCAGTGAGAAAGGGAAGTTCGAGAAACATAATTAATGTGGGCATCACATTTCATGGTTTACGAAGCACTGTCTCATTTTTTTATTTAATCCTCACACCCACCCCAGGGCTTCCGGCTGCAGTCCCTGTGGTAGGCCCAGAGTGGCAGAGGCCAGGAAGGGCTCAGCCCAAGGTCACAAAGCTAGGGAACAGTAAGCCCAAACCGGAGCCTGGAGCCCTGCGCTCCTGCACAAAGACGTACTGAGACCCTTTTCCCTCCCTGCTCCACTGGGCCAACTTCCAGGAGGAGACAGGGGCAGCAGGAGCAGGGGGCCTCTAGTCCTACAAACACCAGTTCAGATCCTGCCTCATCTGCTTCTGCCCCGAGTGATTCTGGGAAAGAAACATCACCTCCCTGAGCCTATTTAAATCCTTGTCGGGGAGAGGAGGACGATCGTCACCCGGCAAGACTCTTGAAAGGGTTACAAGAGACAGTGCATCTAGACCCCTGGCACTTAGTAAGTGCTCAATGATTGGGGCCCTTAATGGCTCCAAGGAGCAACTAGGGAAATCAAGGTCATTAAATGTCCATCCTACCGGTGAACTGCGAGGCCGGTAATTCTCAACCAAGCTCCGATTCGGAATCATCACAAAGCTCTGAAAATTCCCAAAGTCCATGTGGGTCCCCAGAGCAATCAAATCAGAATCTCAGCATACTGAAGGCTCTCTGGGTGAATCCAATGTGAAGCCATGGTCAAGGACAATGATACTCTGTCTCCACTTAGGATATAAATACAAAGGTACGCATTACTCTGCAGCTGGTAGGATTCAGGGTAGACACTAAGTGGAGCTTTTCTAAAGGGTTCTAGAAGCCAGACGCAAGGAGTAATGTAGGATGTCCCTCTGTGGGGATTGGCAAGAGCAGCCCTTTGTGACTGAGGAGGAGCTGGGCGTTGGGGGCCAGGCGGGGGGGCGGGGGTTCCAGAGGCCTTCCTCCAACAGATCTGCAACTAAACTGAGCAAGGTCCTAGGTAGGTTGGATGGGCAAGGAGCAAGGGAAAGAGTGAGTACATAGCACCACTCAAAATGCCAGACAGTGACCTGTCAGAAATCCTTGCCCACCTGAGACCCTCCCCCCCAGAGGACATTCCAGATGATCTGACCATTCCCACCCAACTTGGGATCTCAGGACATGCACACCATCCCCAGAGTGACTCCATTCCCCCCACCCCGCATGGCACACTGAGACTCACAATACAACCTACACAGGCCCTGGGCACTACCCAGAACTTCAATTTCCTTTCTATTAATCCAGGAAGGGTCTAATTTGCATGTAATTTGCATAAATTTGCTTGTTTCCATTTAAGAAATACCCCAACTCCAAGCAGGTGAGATAAAATAAATTGGCTTATTTATTGTCCCTCCTGCTGCAATTGTAGTCCAACCTCACATCTTGGAGTGTTCACAGGGGAGATTTTAACACTGCAGCCTGGGGATGAAGACAGCCTGGCTGGACTTTCAGGGAGGGACGAGTCGCCATCTCCTCCCCCAGATCAGGCCAGGGCTGATGGAGGGCTGCCTCAGAAGGAGCACCACAGCGCTGTCCCTGTTTTAACTGTAGCCCCCCCAAAAGAGCAAACCCAGTTTGCTGTCCTGTCTTGCAGTGGCGACCACATTTCCTATCTGAGCCCAGGCTGGAGGAAAGCCTGCTCTTCAAAATGGTCATTTTATTTATCAGAGACACACTGTCAAGGCCAAAGCACAAAGGATTCAGCTGACTTGTAAGGTCCCTCCTGACTCTAAGCCCTAACACAGAGGTTTCAATTGATGCTTTGGTCACACAGTTGAGTGGAAAAATCCATTATGTTAACAGCTGGCACCAGCATTCCTTAGGGAGGGAACTGTCTCAAGGGAGAGAAAAGCCTTTGATACACCGCTTGTGGGACCTGGATGCTGAGGGTCTGGGACCACTGAAGCCAGCCAGGTAAACACAGAGGGGTGCCATAGGGACGATGCCACAGGGCAGGTGCCACAGAGAGCACACCACGGGAAGACCAGGGTCGGCTTTACTCCTTCTAGAATGGAGAAAGGCTAGATGGGATGAGGCCTAGGAGTGATTGGG
>LNAC01000018.1:4079560-4133612 GCA_002007465.1 Ailurus styani | reverse complement strand
AGGGTGGGGGGTCATGGGGGGTAGGGAGGGAAAAATAATGAAACAAGATGGGATCAGGAAGGAGACAAACGATAAGAAACTCTTAATCTCACGGAACAAACTGAGGGTTGCTGGGAGGTGGGAGGGCAGGGACAGGGTGGCTGGGTGATGGACGTTGGGGAGGTTTTGTGCTATGGTGAGTGCTGTGAAAGGTGTAAGCCTGATGATTCACAGACCTATACCCCTGGGGCAAATAATACATTATGTGTAATAAAAAAAAAAAAAGAAAAAGAAATTTGTGTTTAGGGGCGCCTGGGTGGTTCAGTTGGTTAGGCATCAGACTCTTGATCTTGGCTCAGGTCATGAACTCAGCATTCTGAGACCGAGCCCCACGTCAGTGACAAAGGACTTAGTAGGCTGCCTCAGTGGTCCCAGACCCCTCCCTGTTTCACCTGTCCCTCCTGTGTTCTTGACATTATTCATAAACCTTGATCCTGGGTAAGGTCCCTGAGTCATGAAAGCCTCATCTCAACATTCAGTGTTTTGTGTTCTCTCACCAGGAAACTATATGCGGTCTCATCTCCAACTTCATTAAACGCAAATTTTCTCTGCCTTTCAGGCCATTGTCTCTTACAGAGCTTATGTTTTTACGTTCCAACTACATCTGTAAAGTCTTCAAAATTCCTTTGTCCTTGACCGTGTCCTAATGGGTAGCTCAGAGACCCACATCCTATCATCCCAGCAGGAGTTCAGCGTCTCCTCTGGGAAGGACGCCTTTTATTAATTCACCCTGGGCCCCTTCCCTCAACAAGGCCTCCAGGTTTCTAGAAACCATGCCCACAGAATGAGTTACATTTACCAAGAAATAATTAAAATAGTTTTTCCAACTTTAAATTAATCAAAGACATTCATAACTATGAGTCAAGAGCTTCTGACCAGCATGAAGCTACCTACCATGTGAACCTGACAGCATTTCAGATGAAAGCAGAGAAAAATGGTCTCAATATGGATAAATGCTGAAGGGGAGATGGGAGGAGGATTCTTTTTGAAATTTTGGAAATAGTTCTTAAAAGGACCCCAGCTTGGAAACCACTGCAATATACATATATATTATATATTACATATTATATATTATATACTATATATATAATATATATATATATTCCTTTATTCTCATTCACTTTGTTCCTCATCTACCATTCCTGTGACCCTTCATAAAGCTCTTCGATTTTCCCCAGTTTATTTGCTCCAGCTTTAGTACTTCCCACCCACGTGATCTTAATGTCAGCAGCAAGCCTGAAGCTCACCGTGAATATTGATTTTCAAATCCCATGTAAAAATGCAAATAACCATCTCAGGAGTAACCCATCGGGTATGACTCTGAACCCCACCATGGGCCCTTTTCTCCCCACCTAAATGTCCTCATAGCTTGGGGCCCCAGCAACCCTCCGCAAGGACCTGGGCTCAGCTTCCCACCCCTCTCTAGCAGGTGTTCTCCAAAGGGAGGTGAACAAATAAATCCATGGTAAGCGAGGAGGAAAAAAAAATTAAATCTCCTCTTTGTATTACTTTATCGAAAAAAAGAAAAATAATTTTTATAAGGTCTTCGTGTACATAGATAAGCAGTACATGTATATACTTTATTAACAAATTTACACATATGGGAAAGGAACTCAAAACTTTTCTTATGAAGAGCAGTGGACAAGACAAAAACTGTAGATGTCATTGCTGAAAATATTCTCCCCATCCCCTCCCCTCTTCCCCACCCCTCTTACCCTCCCATCCCCAGTCCTACTGCCTTGGGTATTTTCTAGCTGTCATCTCCCTCAAATCTCCACTCTTACTATCCGCTTCAGACTTCTGGCTTGCTCTTCGCCCAGTCTCCTGGACTCCTTGTGTCCTCATCGGCCATCAGCTGGGCCTGCATCCTGCTCCCCAGGTGAGTCCCAGAGGCTCCTGTGCCAGACCTGGTTCCTGAGCCCTCAGCCCAGCTCAGAGCCCCAGGTCTCTACTTCCATGGGTAATTGTGGAGTCGGGACAAATCAACAATATAAAAATGTCACTTGAAATGCTATACAATGTAGTCTAAACTAGAAACCACCTAAATACCTACCAGTAGGATTTTGGAGGAAAAAAAGTATGGTATATCTACAAAATGGTCTGTGATGCAGCCATTAAAAATATATTGTCTAGAAATTTCTAATAACATGGGAAAATTCTCAAGCTGTACAATCAAGTGCAAAAGCAGACCTTAAAATCTATATAAAGTGTAATCTGTCCAAAGAAAACATACAAATGGCCAACAGATATGTGAAAAGGTGCTCAACATCAGCAATCATTAGGGAAATGCAAATCAAAACCACAATGAGATAGCACTTCACATCTGTCAGAGTGGCTCTCATCAAAAAGACAAGAAATAGCAAATGTTGGCAAGGATGTGGAGAAAACAAGAGCACTGTTGGTAGAAATGCAAACTGGTGCAGCCACAGCGGAAAATGGTATGGAGGTTCCTTGAAAATTTAAAAACAGAACTACACTATGACCCAGCAATTCTATCACTTCTGGATATTTATCCAAAAGAAATGAAAACACTAACTTGAAAAGATATCTGCACCCCCATGCTAACAATAGCCAAGACATGGAAACAACCTGCATGCCCATAGGTGGATGAATGGATAAAGACCTGTGATGAAGATACATGCACACACACACACACACACACTGGAAATTATTCAGCCATTAAAAAAAAAATAAAGAAGGATGGGGCACCTGGGTGGCTCAGTGGGTTAAGCCACTGCCTTTGGCTCAGGTCATGATCTCAGGGTCCTGGGATTGAGCCCCTCATCGGGCTCTCTGCTCAGCGGTGAGTCTGCCTCCTCCTCTCTGCCTACTTGTGATCTCTCTCTCTCTCTCTCTGTCTCTCCGTCAAAAAAAAAAAATCTTAAAAAAAAAAAGGAAATCCTGCCATTTGCTGCAATGCAGATGGACCTTGGGGGCATCATGCTAAGTGAAATAAGTCAGAGTAAGACAAATACTGTATGACATCTCTTATATGTGGAATCTTAAAAAAAAAAATTCCTAGATACAGAGAACAGATTTGTAGTTACTAGAGACAGGGGGTGGGAGTGGGAGGCAAAATGAGTGAAGTGGTCAAAAGGCACAAATTTCCAGTCATAAGAGAAATAAGTTCCGGAAATACAATGTACAGCATGGGGTCTGTAGTCAACTTGTATTTGTATTTGCAAGTTAACTTGTATTTGCAGGTTAACAACACTGTATCATATACTTGAAAGTTGCTAAGAGAGTAGATCATCAAATCACTCGTCACAGGAAAAAATTGTAACTATGAGAGGGGGTGGATGCTAACCAAACTTCTTGTGGTTATCCTTTTGCAATATACCATCTATCAAAATCATTATGTTGTATACCTAAAACCAATACAATGTTGCATGTCCATTGTATCTAATTAACAAATAAAGAAAACCAGATCAGAAGGCATTCTTCAGCTAGGATATAAAAGAGACATGCACACTCTGATTAGCAGACTGGGTTTTCAAAACAATCTTAATTTCCAGGTTAGGCAGTGCAAAAAAAAAAAATTTTTTTTTCCAGAATGTAAATTTGCTTCTCTGCTCACTGGGTTTGAGAGTATAAATTTTGTTAATAGAAGCATCTGCCATGGCTCAGTTTCTAAGAGATGTATTATAGTTTACATCACTTCCTAAAAAAAGAAAAGTATAATCTCAACATAAATATGCAAACATGAAAAAAAAAAAAAGCCTGGAAGGAAATAGGCCAAAATGTGGCTAAAGGATTTCTCTGCCTTCATTCACCAGTTGGGTGAAGTGTTCACCAATGCTCCTTCCATGTTCTGGCATTGAGCTTGGTCCTGATTTATGGACTCGTGGCTGATTTTGGCCTTCTACTTTATACATTTCTGGTTTTTCTACTTTTCTATAAAGAGCAAGTTTTACTTTTACAAAAAATAAAACAGAATCAAACAGTATTTTTCTTATGAGAGCTTATATGGTGAATCTAAAGACTGTTTCGTGTATCTGAATTGTATGTACTGATTCCTGCTTGCTTACATTATTCTTACCCCTTGTAAAAACCACTGGGGGTAATTTGGTATTCTTTCTTTTTTTTTTTTTTTAAGATTTTATTTATTTATTTGAAAGAGAGAGAAATATCACAATTAGGCAGAAAGGCAGGCAGAGAGAGAGGAAGAAGCAGGCTCCCTGCCGAGCAGAGAGCCCGATGCAGGCCTCGATCCCAGGACCCTGAGACCATGACCTGAGCCGAAGGCAGAGGCATTAACCCACTGAGCCACCCAGGCGCCCGGTATTATTTCTTCTAGAGAAATGGTGCTACTTTTCCTGGGTAGTTCCTCTCTCTAGGAAGCTAGGGATCTTACTTCTTATCATCAGTGACACTCCCCCATCTTTAGTTCCAGAGCCCCCAGAACACTAGCTCAAATTCGCCAGCAAAGGGGTGTGACACGGTATCCAACCCCCATGTCCACTGACATCCAGACAGGGAAAGGCATTGTAACTCCAACAGGAAGGATTAAGGTTAGATATAAGCAGAAGTTTCCTTTCAGCCTAGTGGTTAAACCACAAAGTGGGGAGACGCCTCTCCCCAGGGAAGTCAGAGGTGGGCAGGATAAAAGCAGGCCTCCTTGGGGACTCCTGCAGCCCAAGGACCTGAGTGTGCCTCCTCAGAGTCCTGGGTTGGGTCTGGTCCCCAGGGATTACTGCCCCTGAGATCCAAAGCATCCCTCAACCTCCCCACTGCCAAAAGAAGTGTTTAGACACAGACCAAGGCAGCTGGCTGGGCCGACCCTTCACGCACCCCTCATCTGGGAGGGGGCTGTGGGTAGGACCAAATGGCCTCCATGCCACTTGGGATCAGAAGGGTCTCTGAAGGGGCAGCCCCTGATCCCCAATGACAGGCCTGGAACAGAAGCTCTCACACCTCAGGGAAACTCCAGTGAGGTCCACACTTCTCACCCACCCCAACCCCAGTCCATCCAAACCACTCCCCGGCTTCTTCTTCCAGGCCTTAGCCTCAGTAACATGGCCCCCTTCCTCCATTCCATCTCCCTTGCTCCCCCCTCTTCTTCCAGGCTGCATGTGGGGCTGGGGAGGCCGATGAGGGTGCCCCAGCCCATTGCTCCCGGAGCCCCAGAGGGCAGGAGGCAACAGGAACAGGGCGGGTGAAGGCACACAGGTGCGCAGGGCTGTTTATAGGATGGGAGGGCACCGTGGGAGCTGTCAAAGCCACGGGCAGATAGAAAGGGGGAGTCCCACAGAAGAAGTCCTGTTCCCCTGCAATGTGTGCCAACACTCCTGCCCAAATGCTGGGTTTCCAGAAGGAGACGTTAACATCCTAAAATGTTTCCTATGGTTAAAAACCTGCATCCAGACCTGGCCATTATCCCAGCACGGGGAGGGGAGGAGCTTTCCCCAGTGTCCAGAAAGAGGAATGAGAGATCGGGGCTAAAGCCATGGTAAGTGGTGAGACCCTAATACACAAGCACACACGTGTGTGCACATACATCATAGACACACCCCACACAAACACGCACAAGTACACACACACACACACACACCACACATCTGTACACAGATACCACACGTGTGCACACACACAGGCACACACACATGTGCGCACACCACACACACACACACACACACACACACGCACGCACGCATGCCCCCCCCCCAACCATGGCCATTGGCCATTAGCACTCAACACCCAGCACTGGCTTGGCGGCCCATTTGGACCCCTGCGTTTTTACAACAAAATAATTATTAGCAATGAAGAGCAATCATGTCCACGGAGAGTGGGCCCTACAGCCCCCGTCGCTAAGGTCAAGTTCCATTCTCCTCAGTAGCAGCCACTCAGCCAGAGTGAGAAAGGGGAGGGAGCGCTCCAGCCCCCGCAGCTGGCCTGGCAGATTGCACCCCCAGCTCCCAGCACTCTCAAGGCCCGGCTCTCCCTGGGCCCCGCTGCACCTGCCTCTGGCCTCTCCTCCCCCGCCATCCTGCCCACCCCAGCCTCTCTCTGCCCTCTGTGTCCCTGAGCAGCCACACCTCAGGCCCCACCTAGCAACCCGACACAGAATTCTGAGGAAGCCCGTTTCTTTCTGGAAGCTGCCCTTTGCGCCTGTGGCTGGGTTTCCTTCAGGACTGACTGCNGCCCCCCCCCCCCCCGTTCCCTGGCACTCTGGTCCCCAGTGGGGGGTGAGCGTCCTGTCAGAGGGACACGGCCGGGCCTGCTGGCACCAAAGCAGACATATGAAGAACGCGTATGAATGGTAACCGCGAAGACACCACTCTCTTTCAGCCTTGCTGACCCCGCCCTTCTACCCTCGAGGGCCTGATGGAACTCACCAGAGGCATCTGGCCACGGGAAACAGACCCCAGACCCCACCCAGCCAGCACCTCTCCGGCTGGACAAAGCCCTGTCCTCAGTTCACACCACAGGGGAGGGGCTCCTGGAGCCTCGGCCCCCAAACATCAGCCCCAGTCCCCCTGCCTCTCTGCCGGCAACCACAAAGCATCTCTACTTTGCTCCTTTGCCTTCGGCAAAGCTCCCACCGGCATGAGCCTCTGCGCCACCCCACCCCCCACTCTCCTGAGGCAGCCGCGGAAAGCGTGGTGGAGATCAAAGGTCAGAGCACAGACCGCTGGCTCCAAGGGCCTGCCTCNCCGCCCCCCCCCCCCCCCCCGCAGGCCACCGCACCCTATTTATAGAACACGATCAATCCTCCGCAGCAGAGGGGGGAAATCACTTTGAATTGCACCTACCACTGTCTGCTTGCTCAAGAGGCCGCAGGAGTCCACTTTTGTTCTTTCACTTGTAACTGGTGAATAGGAAGTAAGCGAATAGGAAGAAAGCAGGGCATCCAGTGGGACTCGGACTTGGGGGTCCCAGTGGAGGCACTCGTGCAAAAGGCCTCAGTTGTCCTTGACAGACTATGAGGACAGGCAGGGTGACCTCTCAGAACCCCTCCTGTGCCGCAACTCGGCCTGCTTGCAAGAAGGAGATGATCCCAAAGAGCACTCTGGCCCCAGAGGGAAACTGAGCCAGGCAGGGCCTGCTATGAGCCAAGCACCTCTGCACCTTCCTCCTCGCCCTGCCCAAATTAACCTAAACAAGACTCTACAGAGCTTAGAAGCAACCACCCAAATCAAATAAGACAAAGAGACCACACGAGCAAATGCCGCGATGCATGATTCTTAACTGGAGCTTGGTTTTGGGAAAAAATGGGTACAAGAGACATTTGGGGGACAACAGAGAAAGCTTTCATATGGACTGGGTATTAAAAGATGTGAGGAAATTACTGGGGTGCCTGGGTGGCTCAGTAGGTTAAGAATCTGCCTTCACCCGCATCGGGCTCTCTGCTCAGCAGGGAGCCTGCTTCCTCCTCTCTCTCTCTGCCTGCCTCTCTGCCTACTTGTAATCTCCCTGTCAAATAAATAAATAAATAAAATATTAAAAAAAAAAAAGAATCTGCCTTCAGCTCAGGTCATGATCTCAGGGTCCTGGGATCGAGCCCCACATCCAGCTCTGCACTGAGCGGGGAGTCTGTTTCTACCTCTCCCTTGGTCCCTCTCCCCCCTTGTGCTTTCTCTCTCTCTCAGATAAACAGGTAAAATCTTGAGGGAAAAATAAAGGATGTTTGGAAATTACTAATTTTGCCAGTTGTGATAATGTTCTTGTGATTATGCAGGAAAATGTGCTTATTTTTGGAGATGTATGCCGACATGGTTAAGGAGTGAATATCGTGAAGTTGTGATTTACTTTAAAATGATTCTGCAAAAAAAGATCATAGATGAAGTAGATATACAAAAACATTAACAATCATTGAATGTTGGTCATGGTATATGGACTTTTAATCGTACTATTCTTTCCACTTTTCTATGCCTTGGAAGATTTTCATAATAAAAAGTTAAAAGAAAACAAATCAAAAAACACTTTTTTAAGGAGGAAGAGTCACAAAGAATGTTTCCCAGCCTTGTGGTGCCAGGGGCAAACTCCCATTTTAGCTGCTGAGTGAGTTCTAGTGGAAAGGGCATGTGTCCTCAAGTCAGAGAGCTTCATAAGGCCAGCACAGCACCCCCACTGCATTAACAGATCTTCCTTGAGCCTCAGTTTTGGTTTTGTTTTGTTTTGTTTTGTTTTGTTTTAGAGAGAGAAAGAGTGTAGGCACACATGTGTGTGTGTCTGCATGTGCATGGGGCAGGGGGGGAGCGTGATGGAGGGGAGGGACAGAGGGAGAGAGAGAGAGAATCTTAAGCAGGCTCTCTGTATACAAAGATATACTCAGGAAAACACCATAGATAAATCAAAAGGAAGTTCTAAAAAGTGTTGAAGTAATCCCCAGAAGGCAGGAAAAAGAAAACAGAGAAATGAGAAACAAGAACAAACAAAAAACAAAAATAAAATGGGAGACTTAAGACCTAAGAAAGCAACAATTATATTAAATGTAAATGGCCTACATACACCAATTTAAGAGATTGGAAAAACAAAAAAAGGTGGCAGGGAGATTGAGATTGGCAAAGTGGTTTTAAAAACATGCCACAACTAGAGTAGCTAAATAGTGATAACACCAAATGCTGGCAGGGAGGTAGAGAGAAACTATCAATAATATATGACTTGTGGTAAAATAAAAGAGTAGAGACACTCTGGAAAACAGTTTGGCAGTTTCCTTAAAAACTAACCATGCAGAGAAATGAATCCATGTTCACACAAAATCTACCCAAGACTATTTAAAGCATCATTATTCATTGTCCTTCAGTGGTAAACAGTTAAACTGTGGTACATCTATTCTGTGGAATATTACTAAACAATAAAAAGGAATAAACTATGCAATGCAACAACCTGGGTAGATCTCCAGAGAATTATGCTAAGTGAAAGAAAAAAAAATCACAAAATGTTACATACTGTATGATTCTGTGAAATGACAAAATGATAGAAATGGAGAACAGATTAGTCATTGCCTGGTGTTAATACAGTTATTGCCTGGGGGTGGAAAGGAAGTGATTGTGGCTATAATAGAGGAACATCCTTGTGCAAATGTTCTGTATCTCGACTGTACCAATGTCAATATCCTGCCTGAGATACTGTACTATAGTTTTGCAAGATGTTACCATTGCAGGTAACTGAGTAAAAGATACTATTTCTTATGATTGCATGCACATCTATGAGTATCTCAAAATAGGAATTTAATTCAAAAAAGAAAAATTTTTTAAAGATTTTATTTATTTATTTGACAGAGCACAAGCAGAGGAAGAGGGAGAAGCAGACTCCCCACTGAGCAGGGAGCACAAAGCGGGGACTTGATCCCAGGAACCTGGGATCATATCTGAGGCGAAGGCAGATGCTTAACTGACTGAGCCACACAGGCACCCCAAAAAAGAAATTAAGGAGGTACTCAATCTCAGGGTTGTGCAAGTGCAGGGTTGGCATCTGAGGGTGAACACCTCCTTAACTGTGGACTTTAGGGGTCTCACTTACCTCACTCTGGTCCCAGCACTGCCTGGGAATGATGCCTTCTCAGATCCACTTGGAGAATTCTAGAACCAGAGGACCAAAGTTTGGTCCCTGAAGGGCCCAGGATGATGTTCTGTACCACCCATGTCGCAAACACCCCAGTGCAACTATGTTGCGACGTGAAACCGTGGCTATATAGGGAATACAGGGTAAGGAGGTGGTGGGACAATCCACTGCACTCCAGGGAAATTGAATGCATTCTGTAGTGACAGAATTTAAAAGAAGGGAGGGACTTTCAAGATCATCTGGCTTCATGTATGGAGAAGACTGAGGCCCAGAAGAAAAGATCACACTCTCCCAAAGCCACACAGATAGATTCCTGCCTGAGGCTGTCACCGCAATACCACCTCCTCCTCTCATGAGCAGGAAGCACATTCTAATGAAAGGCAAATATGGCAACATCTCTGCCTTCCAGATAATTCCTGACAACCAGCATCTCCAGGGCCATTAGCTCCAGGAAACACTGAACTTGAACCCGCAGGACAAGGGAAAGGGACAAGTCACAGTCGGTGAGAAAGAAGTAGCAGTCAAACATGACCTTGGAACTGTGTGTGCTCTGCCAACCTATCCAACAACCTCCTGGGCACCTTCTCTCCTACTGCCACCATCCCTTCCCCTGAAGCCACTACACACACATTAAATTCCTCTTTGGATTTTGTTTTCTCTAAGACAAGCCTCTGTCATCGGGCCACAAGAAAGGAAATCGTTCTACGTGGCTGCACTCTGGAAAGTCAAGGGTGTCCCAGCCAGCCAAAGTTCTCGCCTCAGGAGCAGCACACCAGGGGAGAGGTGGACACCAGCCTGGTCAGACCACTTTTGTAGCAGCCACCTCTCATCACCCTTCTGACCTCATCTGTCGTTCTAGATTCTGGCCACATGTCCCATCCAGCCACTGCCAGCTCCGCATGGCTCTGCCCAGCCTCTGCTGACCTCACCCAGGCAGAGTCCCCTGCACTTGGCCTCATGCCCTGCCACGAGTCCCCCTCCTGCCCTGGGGCTTTCCCTGTTGCCACAAAGGTATGAGATACCCTAGGAACCACTCAGACCCAGACACAAACAACCCGGAAGCATAAGAAGGGAATACCCTTGGGGAGACAGAATCAAGACTTAACCTCTTCTCCCTCGCCCTGAATGCAGGAGGGCACCTGGCCTCTCACTGAGCTCCGCACCCACATGCAGTGCTCACTCCATGAGGCACACCACCTGTACTCGCTCTCCTTGCTTCCCAAGAGGCTCCCTCATGTACCATGTCAGCCAGGAGAGTGTCTTAGCTAGGGTCATAGCCAAAATATTTGACCATCATGGAGCCCACCCATCAGAACAGGACATTGAGCCCTGGAAACAGGCTCCTGGCAGAGCCTAGTGCAGATGCTGACCTTATCACAGCTGTTGAGTCTGGATCAGTATAAACTCTGATGGCCAGTCCTCGAATGCATCTTAGCTTTACTTTCTCTCCGTAACGTGGAGCTGGGTCGCACACTCGGCAAGAAGCTGCTTATATTGGTCTAGTTATAACGGTCCAGGAGGAGGGGATGCTTGGGTGGCTCAGTTGGTTAAGCATCTGCCTTCGGGTCAGGTCATAATCCTGGGGTCCTGCTCAGTGGGGAGTCTGCTTCTCCATCTGCCCCTCCCCCCACTCGTGTGTGCTCTCTCTCTGAAATAAATGGACAAAATCTTTAAAAAAAAGGATAATAAAGGTCACAGGGAAGGGCATACCGGAGGAGATATGCAGGGTTAAAAGAGGGCACAGGAAGTCATCTCATCCCCCCCAGCCACCCTGGGACCTAGCATCCCCAGGATTTGGACATGCAGCCAGAAGGCCCAAGGTCAGTGCCCAGTGCCTCAAAGGATGACAACCAGAGCGATGTTTCTTTTCTGTTTTGCTGACATTTCTCATTCCCCCAAAGAGGGTGTCTTCACCCTGGTCTCTAGAAAACAGAACCTGAGGCCAAAATGCGTTGCTACTTTATGGAGGAGTGCCGTCCCGGGGAAGCAGGAGGGAAGGAAAGAAGCCTCTTGGAAGCAGCTCTTTGCCTTCCTCTGGCTGTATTCAAAATGCCAGGATATGTTCCCTTCCCTACGCAACTCTTCTTGCCAGACAAGTCAGAGAAAACACAAGGATATGTTGTCCTAAGGATCCAAATCGCCAATACAGACCCACGGCACAGACCTAATGAAACAAAATCAGACATCCTAAGGTATATATAGACTCAAAGAGACCATCAGAATTCCACTCAAAGGCGTTGGACTGAGCAGTTTACTGAAGGGGACTATTTGCAGAGGCGTGAGTAGGATTAAGGGAATCCATAAAGAATGTTAAAACACTCCAGGATTTGCGATGGTGGGAAGACATTACCACCCAGTGTCCTGAGCAGGCCCAGTGAAGAGTCAGGTCGCAGGAGCCCAGTGAGAGCCCGAGCTGAGGAGGAGGAGCACCACAATTGTGGGGGGTACAGCCCCTGCCAGAGCCCTACACAGGCAGGGAGTAAAGAAGAAATCCCCCAACCACTCTCCTCCTGCCTTCCAATTCCCAAATGTGCCTCCCATTGGCCAAACCCAACCAGGAGACAGAAAGTAGGGGCGCATGCAAACACGAGCCATCTGTGGCACGGAGGGCAGAGATGGGTGTGGGGTACACAGATGCAATCGGAGGCCCAGGGACACCTATCACACATGGTCCCTTGCCCATCAAGGCCCAGAACCACACACATGGCACAGACCTTCAGGACCCCGCACCCACCCATCACCCTACAGCTGTCCTTGGATGCTCCTGTTCCCATCGGCGCCGGCTCAGTGTATCCTGGGGGGGACTGACTGCAAAGAGGAAGCCAGGGTGCCCTCCCTGCCCCTGACCTTGCCCTAGGTCCCCAGGAAAGGGAGAGGACAAAGGAGGACTTCTCCTCCTAACGTGGCCAAATGCTCAGCCGCAGAGCCCTAGAGCCAGGCAGGGCTGGCCCTTCATTCTGCCCAGAGCCCAGTACTGAAGGTAATTACATTTCTTTTCCCCGTCTTGGCACACTGCCCCCCAACAACACAGGGATGCCCCTCCCCCCACCTCCCACCGCCAGCTCATAGCCTGGTCTCCACCTGCACACGCAGCGGCATCCCCGCAGCAGAGCCGGCCCCCAGAGTCTTGCTGGCAGATGTACCGAGACAGCAGCCAGAGGGGGATGCCTACTGCCAGGGACTCCCTCGGCCCACGTGGGGAGCACCAGCGGGCACGAGTCCCCTGAGGCCGGGCAGGCTACCTCAGACCTCGGAACGCAGGTGTCCAAAGGGAGAAAGAGTGGCAGGCTCTGGACAGCAGGAAGGGGGCCAAGCTCTGGGAGTGGGGCACGCCCTCCTATGCCCTTGCTGGCTTCCCAGCTTTGCAGATCTGCCTGGGGTCTAGGATGAGCTGGGGAGGGCCAAGAAGCTGTTTGGTGGTATCAGGAAATTGTAGCACAAGGAAGGACAGGAAGGACAAGTCATAGAACGTTGCAAATCCCTACACTGGGGTGCTGCTGGTGAGCTGTGACTAACTCAGGTCAAAAATAAAACCCAAACTTGCCCCTTTGTCCTCTTCTGCCCTCTTTGATCCCTCCTTGTGAATAAAATAAACGAAATAAGCCAACTAGATACTTCTGGCCATAGCTTACTAAAGCTGAAAGGGATCTCTGAGACGACGCCAATCCTTTGACTGACAGAGGAAGAGACCCAGAGAGGTGAAGCAACATGTCCAAGGTCACACAGCAAGATGGCAGCAGTCCCAGGACAGGAGCACCTCAACACTCCAAAACGTTAAGGACCTGCAACACACTGGGGACTGACTCTTCTAGAAGGTGGGGAGAGTGCAGTGAACAAAATAGACGTAGGGTTAACAATGTAGAGCAACGCCGCCCCATAGAACTTTCTGCCGTGACAAAATGTTCCACGTCTTGGTCTCTAATACAGTGACCACTAGCCACATGTGGCTTTTGAGCATTTGAAATGTAGCCCCTTGTGATCAAAGAACAAAATGTTTGCTCCATTTAATTTGCAGTACGCTGTTTGGTGCCTACTGTTCAGGGCTGCTACGTCTTCATGAGGTACTGACCTTTATATCATTATGTAAGGTCCCTCTCCATCCCTGGTAATTTTCTTTGCTCTAAAGTGGACTTTGTCTGATATTAATATAGTCACTCATGCTTTCTGCTGACCGATGTTTGTGTGGTACATCTTTTGCCACCCAGGAACTGTATTTGTTTTTAATTAACTTAAATAACCACATGTGGGGCGCCTGGGTGGCTCAGTGGGTTAAAGCCTCTGCTTTCAGCTCAGGTCATGATCTCAGCGTCCTGGGATCCAGGCCCGCATCGGGCTCTCTGCTCAGCAGGGAGCCTGCTTCCTCCTCTCCCTGTCTCTCTGCCTGCCTCTCTGCCTACTTGTAATCTCTCTCTGTGTGTCAAATAAATAAATAAAATCTTTAAAAAAAAAAAAAAACCACATGTGGCTAATAGCGACAATTTTGGACGATGCCTTTTAGAGAGCTCAGCTCAGTAAGTTCTGTCTCCACTCAGCCAGTGGCTCAGCAGACCAGCTCCCCCACCCAGAGGAACACTACCAGTGCCCCAAGGAATTCAGAGGCCCGAGGGGTAGCTCCCCAACCGGGGGCAGGGGGCGGGGGGGATCCTGATCACTGTCCAAGATGGAGAAAATGGACTCCGCCCACCACCCCCATCCCCCTCCTGAGACTCAGAAGCTGTTGGATCTATCCACGGTGCAGACTAAGCCTGAGTTGGCTACTTCTGGAGCAAGACTTTGTCTCTGTCCTTGCCTCAGGCCAAGTTCTCCCCCAGACCAGGGTGGCCTGACCCCTCCTAGTGGCCTGACCCCCACCCCCTGCAGGGGGCAGACATTCTGGTCGTGTTTTCTGGGGGGTCCTGTGCAGGGAGGAGGCCCTCGCTTTCCCGGGTTGGCTGAGGCCTAGTCAACAGCAGCTGGAAATGACACAGCAGAAGGAAAAGGGCTAGAACTCAGAGGGGAGAAACAGCAGCTTGGTTCTTTGAGATTACTTGTGTGGAAAGCTGGCCAGGTAGAACCCATTGCTGCCAAGGACTCCTCGGGCAGAGCGACCTCCTCTCCCCTGCAGGCTTCCACACGCCCTCCTCCTCCCTGCACCGTTGTGTCTGCTTCCTTGCCACGTTACCCCCAAGCCTGGCATCTTCTCAGAGGAGCTCACGATACTGTGGGCATCCTTCCTACATATATGGCACATACAGCGACTGCCCTTCCCTCCCACACAGCACCATGCCCAAGGCCCAGCTCAGAGCTGGAGCATTGTAAGTGCGCACCAGAGGACGACGGGAAGGGCAGGGGAGGGAAAGAGAGGGAAAAAGAAAAGGATTTCTGCCCTGAGTCAGCAAGGATCCTGCCTGTCAAGGGCTGAGGAGCAGCAGGGAGGTGAATGCACGGGGAATCCAGGGAAAGGGTCCTGAGGTCCTATCTGCCATTAATCTCCACGTGTAGCTATAATCCCTCTCTCTCTCTCTCCCCTCTCCCTCTCTTTTCGCTCTCTCTCTTCTCTCCTCTCTCTTCCCTCCAACCCACCTGTAGCCCTTTGCATTAAGACTAGAATGCTAAAGCCCAAGTTCCAGTCTCAGCGCATCCAGACTTTCTCTCCACTTGTCTCTTGACATATCCCAGCATCTTGACCTCCCCCACCCATCCCTTTGCCTCCGTCTCTCTCCTGCACTTAGAGGGCAGTAGAGCTGGGAGCCCAAGGCAGGGAGTAGAGGAGCTGGAAACAAGCCGGCTGGGACGCCAGAGCCCCAGGCACCTCCACATTATATGGGGCAAACCTCCACTTTGATTTACACATCTTATTTCATTTCTTCGCCAAATAAACTGTCACAATAATACAGGAGCTGATTCAATTCAGGCAGAGCTGCACAGATCACATCAGAAAATGACTGATAGTCTTGATGTGGAAATTGCATTTATCATACAGGCAAATAAAGTGTGAAGACATACACTCAGGATAAAGGTTTTGTCAGCACCGGAGTGCACAATTGACCTGGAGTCCCCCCAACAAATGAGACATCAACACAGGTTCAAAATAAGGTGGAAATGGGGAGCAGGAGGGTCTGTGGGGCCAGGGGTCAGCGGGGGCCAGTGGGTTGGGGTGCAATGGGTCCAGGCAGCAGGGAGAAGAGGTGCCCTTCAGACACACTGAAGCCACAGTCCCCTGCCTCTGCCCCAGGTGGAGGGAACGAGGGGTGGCAGGCTAGCGCCCCTGAGAAGTCCTGGCAATTGCTCCACATTGGAAATTCATGGCAAATTGCTCCTATAATTTACCGGTCCAGCTGGAGAGATGCATCTTTGAACTCCAGCAAAAGACTTTGAAAATCACTCTCAAAGCTGGCTCTTGAAGCCCTGTCTGAGATGAATTAAAGGGAATTATGCACATAAAGCCCCCAGATCAAGGGGACACCCACCCTCCTTCAACTGCCGGCAAGCTGATTAGACAGATAGAGTTCACAGCAGAACAGGCACCCAGGCTGGAAAAATAAAATAAAATAAATTTGAAATGCAAATTGATGGCTCCTGTCACAAAGTCTCTCCAAAACCATGGTCCGTAAATTGGAATTTCCACTGATGCTAAGGTAAGAGTGATAGCTCTCTGGCAGCCATTGGTCTTTAGGGAAGAGCTCCAGAGTCCCCTTAAAAATCACACACTGTCCAGTGCAGGGAGATCCATAATCAGGAGGGTGGCTTTGGTCCTAAGAGACACCCCTATCACCCCAAGAAGGAGACACCAGAGCACAGAAAAGTCAGGTCACACTCAGACCCCTTGCACCTGCCACACTAACACGGTGCCCAGTGCCTGGTAATTAGCGGGTGTTCAGCAACATGTATGCATGCAAGACCAGACGAGATGCCTCCCTTCTCAGGCCCTGCTGAGCAAACTCACCCAACCTCATCCTCCCCTACCACAGCACAGGTCCCAGGTGAACCATGGAGGGGGAAGCAGTGGACAGGGACCTAGAACTCTATTCTGCTCAGACCCTGGTCCCGGCCACAGCCGGCTGACAGTCAGGAGTGCAGAAACAGAGGTTGGTTTTCCACCCCAAAGACTGATGTATCTCGGGCCAGGATACCTGGAGAGGGAGGCCGGAGCTGAGACACGTTGCAGGCTCTGGTGGGCCACCCGGATCCCCGCTTCGGGACTGAGACATTCATTCCCAAGTCCCTTTCTGGGAATTACCCTCAGCCAGAGAAAGCCGCCTGGGTCAAGGTCACACCCCAAACCTAGGGGCAGCTGCATCCCACGACTGGTGAGTTGGCCTCAGGGAGGGTGGTTATCAAGGCCCGGCCCCTTGCCTCTTGGAGGGACAGCTCTGCGGGCCACCCCTGCGGCAAGGCTCCTGGCAGAGGGGAGGCCTTCAGTGTGACAGCCTCGCCATCCGGCTCCTCCCTCTGCCCCACTTCGCCACCCTCGCTCCCCACACGGTTGATACCAGCGCAAGAGGGAGGGGAGCCCTCAGGGGGCAGGTGCCACAGAAGTCGAGGTGACATGAGATCCCTTGTCAAGCCTAGTCCTTCATGGCAGGGCCAAAGGCAGCCAGAGATGGAAAAGAGCCTTGCCTGTGTGCTCTCGGCCAGCCCCGGCAGATCTGCTCCTAGAACTCAGGCCTCCTGATGCCACACACCCCCCAGGAACCCTCCAGAAAGGCATGGCCCTCAGTGAGTAACTGAGAAAGATCATTTCCTGATCCCCACTGGCCCCAGCTTTCACTCTGTCATTCCGTGGGCCCTTATGCCACAAACACACTCCATGTGTCCTCAGCATCTCTTGGCGAATTTCTTGCCAGCGTCCTTCTCAGAACGAGACAGGAGGGCTGCCATTTTATGAGACTTACCAAGAGCACTGCTCAACTCAGGAAAGATACCTTCATCCTTCTCAGCTGGATTATTACAGCTGACAATCACCGGCCCACGCAACCACCAAATTTTTAAATGGCGGGAAAAAAAAAAACCGGAATCACCCAGCATTGACACTGATTTGGTTAATCCCTAGAGGAAAATATAATTAAAAGAAAGGAACAAAATGAAAGCTGACTGATGAGTGGCCATTTTAAGACACTTGGTTCAATTAAGCTAAAAGCCTGCTCTCTGGGCCACAACAACCGTTCCCAGACACTGCCAGCCCGCCAGCACTCCGAGTCGGGGCTCTCGAAGCCAAAGAGGAGGGAATCCCTGGAATCTGCCCCTGAGCCTGCCTTTCCCATTTAGGAGCATCTTCTCAGATCCCTGCTGACAGCCAATCACCCCTCCCTGCTGGATGAGGCTCAGTAGGGGATGGGGTGTAGGACAGGGAATGCAAGTTCTATTTCTAAAGCATTGAACTTCTTGGTTTTTATCCTTGTTTATCCTTGTTGGCTTGCTTGTCTGCCTGCTTTATAAAAGATGGCCCCTCGTGGGAAGCCAGGGCCTGTTCTGCCACTAACTAGCCTCAGTTTTCACATCTTTAAAATGGGGATGTCCGCAGACCATGGAGAGCTGGATGTGAGCTCCCACTCTGTTGAAAACGCGCAGCCTAACTTCAAACCAGCCCTTTGTCCTCTCTGGACTGCAGCTTCCTTAACAGCACAAGTATCTGTTTATTCTGCTACAACAAAGCTTGCAAGTACTGGAGAAGAAAGGATAGCCTTTTCAACATATGGTTTCAGAACGATGTGATATCCACAGGCACAAAAAAAGTTAAAAATAGGTAAATGCTTGAACTTCGCCAAAGAGGATATACAGATGGCAAATAAGCACATGAAAAGATGTTCAGCATCATCAGGCATTAGGGGAATACAAATTAAAGCCACAGTGTAATGTCATTCAGAACGGCTAAAATAAACGGCTAAAATAAAAATTAGTGATAATGCCAAATTCTGGCAAGCATGTAGAGATACTGGGGCACTCATGCATTGCCCCACAAATTTAAAATGATACAGCTACTCTGGAAAATAGTTTGGCAGGTTTTTTTTTTTTACAAACTAAACATGCAATTACCATATGACCCAGCCACTGCACTCTTGGGCACTTATCCCAGAGAAATAAAAACTTACGTTCACACAAAAACCTACACAAGAATGTTTATAGCAGCTTTATTTGCAACAGCGCAAACCTGGAAACAGCTGAAATATCCTCAATGGGTAAATGCTTATACACACACACTACGCCCATACCACATACACTGAGGTTGAATAGCGTCCCCCAAAATGCATGTCCACCGAGAACCTCAGGATATGACCTTATTTGGAAACCGGGTCCTCGCAGCTATAATTAGTTAAGATGAAGTGAGCCCTAGGGGCGCCTGGGTCAATTAAGCATCTGCCTTCAGCTCGGGTCATGATCCCAGCGTCCTGGGATGGAGCCCCACATCAAGCCCAGCATTAGGCTCCCTGCTCAGCGGGGAGCCTGCTTCTCCCTCTGCCCCCTTCCTTCCTCCCTCCTCCCTCCTCCGCTGCCCCCTACCCCTACCGTTCATGCTCTCTCTCTCAATAAATAAAATCTTTTTTTTTTTTTAAGGTGAGCCCTAAATCCAATGACTGGTGTCCTCATGAGAAGTCTACACGGCCACGGAGGCAGAGATGAGAGCGAAGTGGCTGGCAAGCCAGGAGCACCAAGGGCTGCTGGCAGCCAGTAGAATCTATAAGAACCAAGGAAAGATGCTTCCCCAGAGCATTTCAAGGGAGCAAGGCCCTGCCACCATCTTGCTTTCAGACTGCTGACCTCCAGAACTGCAAGAGAATAAATTTTGGTTGTTTTTCAACCCTCCCTCCCCCCCACCCCATTTGTGGTATTTTGTCACAGCAGCCCTAGGATACTAATACACCATGGGATACTACGCGGCAATAAAAAGGAACAAACTGAAACACGCAACTGCCTCAATGAATCTCGGGAGAGTTACATGGAATGAAAAAAGCCAACCTCAAAAGGTTACATACCCTGTGACTCCATTTATATGACACTCTCAAGATGACAAAATTAGAGTGATGGTGACCAGATCGGTGGTCACCAGGGGACTCGGGAAGGGAGGCTGGACTGTACAGGGGTAGCACGAGGGAGTTTTGGGGAGACAATCCACAGCTCTGTATCCTGACTGTGGTGGTGGTTCCACGAATCCGAACGTAGGACTAAATTCACAGAGATGCACGCACCAAGTGAGTTCATGTAAACACTGGTGAGATGTCAACCAGATCTGCAGCGAGTTAATAGCATCAATTCCTGGTTTTCCTATTAATACTATGTGAGCAAGTTACCTCCCCTCTCCGAGCCTCAGGTTCCTCGCATGCAAATGCTCATGCAGGAATAATGACTCGCTACGCTCATGCCACACCTGACATGATGCATGCAAAAACAACTGAGGCCATAACTAGAATGGGGATGCAGTGCAGCAAATCTTAGTTCCCATCTCATCCCAACCAGTGTGGCTCCTCCCATTTGTTTTCTCGACCTGCCATTGCATTCCATTCCGCCCTTCAAGTCAAACTGGGTTCCCCTGGGAACCCAGGTTCCTCTAGAGTACAGCTCTTCCATATCTTCCTACCTGGGCCTGCATAAGGGCTGGGCTGTCCCTGAGGCTCAGCCAGGAAACACCCCCTCTGGGAGCCCCAGACAGGTCTGCAAAGCTCCCCTGCCGTTCAGCTCTCAGGGTTGGTAGGGAGAAGCAGAAACTCTCTCCTCTCTCCCACTCTGAGACCCTATTCAGTATCCCTCCCTGCCTTCCCCTTCCTCATTACCCCAGGTACTATTCCAAATGGCCTTGCAAAAACAAACTTTAGGGGGCACCTGGGTGGCTCAGTTGGTTAAGCCGCCGCCTTCGGCTCAGGTCATGATCCCAGGGTCCTGGGATCAAGTCCCACATAGGGCTCACTGCTCGGTGGAGAGCCTGCTTCCCCCTCTCCCTCTGCCTGCTGCTCTGCCTACCTGTGCTCTCCCCTCTCTCTGTCGAATAAATAAATAAAATCTTAAAAAAGAATTTAAGGTTGCAAAGCACAGTTTACAAAATACTTTTCATATATGTATTATACCTCCTTTGCACCTCAAGACTCCAGCTGGAGGCAGAACAGGTAAGAACCCCAACTTCCCAGTCAAGGAGGTGGGTGAGGAATAGGAAGGAGAGAAGGGAACCAACCTACTGTGTGTCAAGCACTTTTTTTCTTTCATTTGATTATTTTAACAAGATTATAACATAAATAATATAAACTTTAAAGATTTTATTTATTTATTTGACAGAGAGAGATCACAAATAGGGGGAGAGGGAGGCAGAGAGAGAGGAGGAAGC
Source organism: Ailurus styani (assembly GCA_002007465.1). Taxonomy (NCBI): domain Eukaryota; kingdom Metazoa; phylum Chordata; class Mammalia; order Carnivora; family Ailuridae; genus Ailurus; species Ailurus styani. Next base: position 4,112,773 of record LNAC01000018.1, on the reverse strand, counting down.
AGGCTCCCTGCTGAGCAGAGCGCCCGATGCGGGCCTTGATCCCAGGACCCTGAGATCATGACCTGGGCGGAAGGCAGAGGCTTTAACCCACAGAGCCACCCAGGCGCCCCAAACTCTCCATTTTTTTTAGATGAAAAAAAAAACACCTCCTCCTCAGTTCAGTAAGGTAAGTAATACACCGAGTGACACGTGGCCAATGAGGGCAGAATGGGGCTCAGACCCCAGCCTTCCTGACTAATCCAGGGATCCTTCCTTTACTCCAGGCTTCCACCCATCCATCCACCCATCCATTTATTTTAACAAGAAGCAATCAGAAATCCTTTCTCTCCATGGGGGTTTCCTGAAATGACCAAACCAGACACACGTGTGCTCTGGCCCCACACTTGGGAGGGTCTTCAGATGTTCTTCTTTACTCTGCGACCCCGAAAGCCTCAACCTCTTCATACAGCGTCATGCTTCTACCCTGGGAATTTACTAGAGCACCCCTTGCCTATGTTAGGCAATAACACCAACATCCCTTCTCAACCTCAACTCCTTAGTCCCTCCCCCAGCTCCCCAACTCAACAGAGAGCCGGAGTCTTGTCCATTTCCCACAGTGCCAAGGCTGGAAGGACTGTTAGAGAGCATTCAAGAGGAAACTGGAACTCACAGGGGGGAGGCACTTGCCTTGAGTCCCATAGTGAGACCGAGGGAGGGGCAGGACTAGCCTCCAGGACTCCCAGTTCTTACCAGGCCATCTCTGCACGGGTCCCAGCACTGCCGATCTGAGCTCTGACACTGCTGATGGATGTGCCTGACTTCCTCCTGGGGAGAAGGGTGCCCGTGCCAGGGGCCCACAGCACTTCCAGCACTCTCTCCTCCCTTCTACATTCCTAAATCCTGCCCATCCTCCCAGCCCCAGCTCAACCCTGCCTCTCCCTTGAAAGCTCTCTAGACTATTCTAGCCCACAAAGGTCTCTCCTTCGATGGACCACTGCTGCTCCTACCCCCACGGCCCCTGCTACCTCCAGATGTCACGTGATTTAACAACCATCCTGAGTCTTAGTTCAACCTTCCCAGTCCGACCGCCACCGTCCCCACAGCAGGTGGCATAGCTGAATGAATATAAGCAAAAAAGGGGGAAGGCAAAGACACAGATATAGTGAAAAGAAGGCCATATGTATACTCCAATGTTCATAGCAGCAATGTGCACAATCGCCAAACTGTGGAAAGAGCTGAGATGCCCTTCAACAGACGAATGGATAAAGAAGATGTGGTCCATATATATAATGGAATATTATGCAGCCGTCAGAAAGGATGAATACCCAACTTTTGTATCAACAGGGACGGGACTGGAGGAGATTATGCTGAGTGAAATAAGTCAAGCAGAGAAAGTCAATTATCATATGGTTTCACTTACTTGTGGAACATAAGGAATAAAATGGAGGACATTAGAAAAAGGAAAAGAAAAGTGAATTGGGGTAAATTGGAGGGGAAGATGAAAGATGAGAGACTGTGGACTCTGAGAAACAAACTGGATTATGGAGGGGAGGGGGGAGGGGGATGGGTGAGCCTGGTGGTGGGTATTAAGGAGGGCACGTATTGCATGGAGCACTGGGTGTGGTGCATAAACAATGAATCTTGGAACACTGGGAAAAAAATAAATAAAATGGACCACTGGAAAATTTTATTTTTTTTAAGATTTTTATTTATTTATTTGACACAGAGAGAGAGATCAGATCACAAGTAAGCAGAGAGGCAGCCAGAGAGAGAAGAGGAAGCAGGCTCCCCGCTGAGCAGGGAGCCCGATGCGGGCCTCGATCCCAGGACCCTGAGATCATGACCTGAGCCAAAGGCAGAGGCTTTAACCCACTGAGCCACCCAGGCGCCCTGGAAAATTTTAAAAAGCGGGGATAGAACCCCCCCCCCCTTATTGGAGTGTTTGTCCATACTAGGAGTCTGATTTTGAGGGCTCTCTCTTATCTTTTCCCAAACTTATGGGGATTTGGCATTTTTCCCCCCAAAGAACAATCTGGAATACCTCTGTTCCCATTACAGCTTTGCCTAATAAACTACTCAGAATTAAACTTTAGGGTAAAATTCCACTTTTAAGTTGAGACTTCCTCCCCTCGTGACTAATTGAGATGCCAGGATCAAACTAAGTCTTCCATCCCATTAAATAAAGCCACATAATAGATGCTCCAGCTAACAGCACTTTCCTGATTTCCTCAAGCTGGCCTGCAATAAGTATTCCTAATTGTGCTTGTTAAAAAGTGGATTTATGAATCCCAATTAGGCCACTCGCACTTACACGGCCGCAGTTCTCAATACGACCAAACCTTCCTTCTTCCCAGGATGAAATTATTTTTGGTGGGTGACAGGATAATTACTGAAACATAAAAGGACCCACTCGGTACCACAGCAGCAGCCTCAGCAATTCTGTTAGGAGGGCCTGAGGACAAGCAGGGTCTTGATGGCAAATTTAAACCCATGTTGAACGGCTGCCACTCCAGACCACCCAGCCATGCAGGCACCTCTCCCGGTCCATTCTCTTTGGCTCCAAAACCAGCCTCCAGATGCAGCACCACCCTGCCTTGCCCTTTCCTTCCTGGCAGCTCCCCAGCTATCCCAGAGCCTCCTCATCCCAGGACAAGTTCTTCCACCAGCATGGCCTTTCCTCAGCCCCACACTTCCTCGGCTCCCTTAAAGATCCAGCGCAAATGGCTCCTCCTCAAGGAAGCCTTCCTTGGTTGACCCAGCCTCTTGGGCCTACTGCTGTTCAAGCACTTACTTGTCTGATTCCTCAGTTGTGTTTGCCTCCAGCTCTGTGCTGTGAACTCTCTGAGACCAAGGACTGGTCCTCGGCAACCCCGAGCCTGACATGTGGTAGGCTGGCTCCCTCCCTCCCTCTACCCACTCCTTCATTCTTTCCTTCAACAAACTTGTTGGAACCCAAGTTTAAAATGGGCAAAGGATCTNGATTAATAATACAGGGGCGCCTGGGTGGCTCAGTGGGTTAAAGCCTCTGCCTTCGGCTCAGGTCATGATCTCAGGGTCCTGGGATCAAGGTCAGCATCAGGCTCCCTGCTCGGTGGGGAGCCTGCTTCCTCTTCTATCTCTGCCTGCCTCTCTGCGTACTTGTGATCTCTGTCTCTGTCAATAAATAAAATCTTAAAAAAAAAAAAAAGATTCTCTCCCTCTGCCCCTCCCCCACTCTCTCTCTCTCAAATAAATAAATACATTTAAATAAAATAAAATAAAATAAAATGGGCAAAGGATCTGAACAGACTTCTCCAAAGGAGATAAACAAATGGCTAATAAGCACATGAAAAGAGGCTCAACATCATGAATCACTAGGGAAACCTAAATCAAAACCACAACGGAATGTCACCTCACCCCATCAAGATGGCCGCTACCAAAAGAACAGGGGGGAAAAAAAGAGTTGTTGAGGATGTGGAAAAATTGGAGCCCTCATATACTGCTGGTAGGGATGTAAAATGGTGCAGCCACTTTGGAAAACAGTCTGGCAGTTCCTCAAACATTAACCACAAAGTTCCCATATGACCTAGCAGTTCTACCCTGACATACATACCCCAAATCAATAAAAACATATATCCACGGAAAAACCTGCACACGAACTTCACAGCAGCATTATTTATAGTAGCCAAAAAGTAGTAACAGCCCANCCCTCCTTAATACCCACCACCAGGCTCACCCATCCCCCTCCCCCCTCCCCTCCATAATCCAGGCGCCCTGGAAAATTTTAAAAAGCGGGGATAGAANCGAACTTCACAGCAGCATTATTTATAGTAGCCAAAAAGTAGTAACAGCCCAAATATCTACCAACGGATGAACAGATTAAAAAATGTGGAGTTTCCATACAGTGGAATATAGCTCAGCAATAAAAAGGGACAAAGTACTAGTTTGTGCTACAACATAGACAAACCTTGAAAATGTGCTAAGCGAAAGAAGCCAGTCCTGAAAGACCACATGTTCTATGAATCCACTGATGTGAAATGTCCAGAACAGGTAAATCCACAAAGACAGAAAGTAGATTAGTGGAACCGGGGGCTGGGAGAGGGAGACTAGGGATAACTATGGATGTGTCTCGGGCTCCTTTCTGGGATGACTGTGGTAACAGTTACACAACTCTGTGAATATGCCAAGTACCACTGAATTATAAGAACATACTAAAGGCCGCTGAATTGTTCGCTTAAAGAGTGAATTGTATGGTATGTGTACTATATTTCAATAAAGATGTTACCAAAAGTATTTTCATTTTAGAGATCACTTGTTGGGCACTTACTGGGTGTGGGAGGGACAGCACCTAAAGGCTGAGCCCCAGGAGCCTGAGCCCCTGGACATCCCTCTACTAAGACTTGTTTAGCACAGAGAATCTTTATTCCACTATTACGAACTCCTTCAAGATGTCAGCTCCCTGCTTGCCCCAAGAACGCTGATGAGGACTTCTTTCTTGAATTAGTCAGCATGGAGTAAATTCAACCAAGAACAGGGTATCTTTCTACTTAGAGATAGAGTATAGCAGTTAAGAGCAATCTCTAGGGGCGCCTGGGTGGCTCAGTTGTTAAGCATCTGCCTTCAGCTCAGGTTATGATCCCAGGGTCTTGGGATCGAGCCCCACATCAGGCTCCCTGTGAGCCCGATTCTCCCTCTCCCACTCCCCCTGCTTATGTTCCCTCTCTCGTTGTGTCTCTGTCAAATGAATAAATAAAATCTTTAAAAATAATAATACAAAATTAAAAACATTTTAAAAAGAGCAGTCTCTAGAACAAGACCACTTAGTATCAAATCCCAGCTCCGCCTGTTACCAGCTGGGTGATCTTGGACAAGTTACTCCACCTCTCCGAGCCTTGGTTTTGTTTCCTGTGAAAGGAAGTGATACCAACATTATCTACCCCATCAGGCTGTTGAGTAGATTAGGTGAATTAATACATATAAAGTACCTGTCATAGTGTAAACTCTACACAAGAATTAGCTAGAATATTCACTTCCCAAGACTAGGGAGTGAATCTCCTAAATAAGCTTTTTAGTGATGGGCAAGTCTTTCTTTTTTTAAAGATTTTATTTATTTGATAGATAGCGAGCACAAGTAGGCAGAGCAGCAGGCAGAGGGAGAGGGAGGAGCAGGCCTCCTGCTGAGCAGAGGACCCCCCCCCCCCCGGTGCAGGGCTCGATCCCAGGACCCTGGGATCACGACCTGAGCCGAAGGCAGACGCTTAACCGACTGAGCCACCCAGGCGCCCCTTAACGTTTGCCCGTGATGGGCAAGTCTTAGACAAAGTTCATCTTCACCTCAGTCAACTGCTCCAAGCACCCACTTCTCCTTGAATTACAGAATTCTTCCCCCAGCCCTCTGTCCCTTCGCCCAGAATATGTCAACTCCTCGGCTCCCCCATGGAACAGGGTCCTGCTCATCTGAGTGCTAAAGGATGTGGGCACAAGCAAGAACACGGCCGCGTGCTCTGGCTGCCCTTGCGGCCGCGAGACAGGAAGGCAGGTGTGCGGCAGGGAGAGGCCCCAGACGGTGGAGCAGCCAGCCAGAGGGGCCCAGACCTGCCACCTGCTCTCCGGGTTGCAGTGAGTGGCCTGGCACGGATTCACACCTGGTCGCAGCCCAGCGCCTCTACCAAATGCCCATGAAGGGGCAGCTCCGAGGCCCAGCCTGTAGGAGCCATTTCCTGTCCCAGGGGAGACAAGAGTGGCCCTGCCGGAAAGAGAGATGTCTGCAATGCGCTTGCCCAACGTACATACTCCATTTTGCCTAAGAAAGGCAATAAAAACCAGCTCTGTCCCCAGAAAAATGGTGGCTGAGGGACCCGTTTCATAGGCAACATGGCTTTTAGAAGCCCCAGTGATGAGGTGGGAGACCGGCGCTCAGTGGGTGACATCACCCTGCACCCCACCAGCCTCCTCCACTAGGTCTGGGTAATTCAAATGCTTCCTTAATGGCTGCCCTTTGGAAGCAGGGACCCAGTGGACTTGACCCATCCAGTCACACTTCATGTGCACACACTCATCCACTGGCATACCTCTGCAGGCATCCACTCACATTCGGTCACACACACACGCACACACACACTCCCATGAACAGCTCACGCACCTACACAACCACAGACACGCACACACGCACACAGTCCCCCAATACGCTAGCATACACACAAGAACACAAACGCACAGATACACTCCCACACACAGGCACACATTTGCGAACATGCTCGTGTATGGACACACGCCTTGAAGTACACGCACAGGCACCTAAACAGCTTACATCCATCTACAGACACGTGCACACACCCTCACGCACATTCACGCACAGGCAAACACACTCATGTCTGCACGTTCGCTCCCCCCACACATTCCTACCGACATGCATCCCCACGCTTCCAGAAACACACATGTGCATCCTCACATGTTCACACAGACACACAACCACACACACGCATTCATACCTCACGCGCTCACCGCCGCCTGCGCATGTGCACTCACACACGCACCCTCTCACATCATGTACCTAGAGGCAGCCCCGCAGCTGCCAGGGCTCCAGGATCCAAGGACGGCGCAGGTCTCAGGGGACCAACAGTTAAGTCAGAAGATTGTTTGCCCATTTGCCAGGCTCTTTCCTCCTTCCGAAAATTATTACCTGGGCAGGATTCCCAGGGAGGTGGCGTGCGGAGCAGAAAACACACAGGTCTACAGAGAGCTCTGCAAACCCCCATTCCGGAAGAAGGTTCCAAGGACATCCATAGCCTGCAGGGAATAAACGCCACAGCACGCTGACCACGGTTTTCTCAGGTGGTCGGAAAACATGCCAGGGTTTCTCGGTTTATAGAGAAAGTCTTCCTACGCTACCTCATCACGCCCCTGCCGCCCCACGAGCCGCAGAAGCCTCTGGAGCCTCAGTTTCCTCGAAGAGTCGCTGGGAGGATTAAATGAGATAATGCGTGGAAACTGCTGAGCGCAGTGCCTCCCACATAGTAAGCCTCGATAAATGATACTTTTATCCTTGGCATTACTAATATTGGATATGAATATCCATAAATCCTACAGCAATCCTGTGAGGTACTGTTTTCTTCATTTGGTACAAATGAAAACAAAAGCCCGACACTTCCCATGATTTATGCCCAAGATCACGTCTGCAAGGGCAAAACTGGACTCAGGCCTTCCACCTCCCAGGAATTCCTTCCAGTCCTCTATGCCCAGTGCTCGCCTGGGACCTGCTCCACTCAGCCTGGCTCGATAACAGGAGCTTCTCCCTGCTTCTCAACACCTCCCTGCACAAAGGGCAGACAGTGTCCTCCCTCCCCAGTTCATCCATGGACGCGGTGTGGGTCCTGCTGCGGGGACGTGCTCTAAATGACTCTTCTATCTCATCATCCCCACTCTGCCTGTGGCCCCCAGGGAAGAAGGGCTAACCCTGGGCCAGTAAGACAGCAAATCCTTTTATGCTGCAGATCCGCCCCGCATCCTAAGACCACCTAGGCCAGCCACCCGGCCTCTGGGACTGCTCCTGCCTTCCTGTTAGACTATACCCCCAAAACACCTGCCAGGGTAGTTGGGGGGGGAGACACAAGACCCCCAGCCCAGGAGTTATTCCAGGCATCCTGTTCTGGCTCCAGCCCCAAATCACCCCGTGACCTTGGGCCAGTCACTTCCTCTCTCTGGGGCCTCAGTCTGCTCACCGCCAAGTGAGGGGACGGGAAGGTCCTTCATGCTGTCACATTCTCTGAGGCTGGGGAGCTGCATAAAATAAAGTCCAGGGCAGACTAGTGGGAAAAATAATCTGGGGGTGAAGGAGCCTTTTACATCATAACACAGCAGGAAGGCTCTTGAGAAGATGCTGAGCACAGAGGATGTCCAGATAATAGTCAGTGAGGGCTGCTGCCCTGCCCTCGGGCTTACTGCCAGGCTGTCCCCCTGGGAGACGGACACACCTGCTCCTCTTACTATCCTCGGTCTCCTTTTAGAGCTACTTGTGGAAGCCTATAGAACTCCAGAGAAAAGGGGAGGCTGGTGGTGGGAACGCCCACCCACTCATGCGCACATACAGACACACACTGGAGGGGAGCCAGACCCAACAGGATGGGGAACCGAGCCAGGCAGGCGGGGAGCCCCTCCCCCCTGCCGGAATAATAGAGCTCCCCTCGCCATAAGGGGGGCTGTCCCCCACACCCTGAACTGTCCCCAGCACAGCAAGCGGAGGGAACAGGATTTGTCAACCGAGTGTAACATTGTCTGTGCAGGATATTTTCCATTTGTTCCTACAGATTTTCCTTCCATACTTCTCCCCTCCATCTGGGGCCCTCCTGGGACAGATCTCACCAGAGCTTCCCATGATCTCTGGCTTCCACTTGGGTTTGGCACCAATGGGGCAGCCCGAAGGTAAATGCAGAGCAGGAGAGGAAGCAGGATCGATGAGATTTGGCCACGTCCCTTCTGGAAAACCACATTCCTGTCAGGCAGGCCTCCCTATACAGTAACTGCTCCCCAGAGCCCATGGCCCAGGGATGCTAACTGCTCCCCACACTTGCTGGCCTCAGGGTGCTGCATATCCTTTGCTGGTTTTCCTAAACTCTGCCCACACCTTTGCAAACGATCCCTTTACTAAGCACTCATCAAACCCCCCGGCTTCAGTGTGCCACCTGCTTCCTGTCAGGACCCCAAGACATCATGGAAGGAGAATGTTCTCGGTCGAACAACGATGACAAAACGGTCATGACCAGAAATGACACAAAGTCAGGCAGAAACAGCCCTGGGGTTGTCTGGCCTTGTGACTTCTCAGGACAGCAGAGCGCTCAGTGGTGAGGTCCCAACCCAAGTTCCTCCCCCGACCCCCAGGACGCAGCCAGGAATGTGAATGAGTCCAGGATTCCCAGGGGCCCTGGCAACGGGGACAGCACATGACCCAGCAGAACAGGCAGCCGCCGCTCAGCGCCCCCCGCAGGTACCAGGCAGGAATGCAGGCCTGGAGTTGCCAGTATGTAAAGGAAATCAGAATTACATGTTTATGGGAGCTCTTCTCCTGCTTCACATGCTTTAGAAGCAAAATGTCAGCCAAACGCAGTTAGAGCCAACAGAGAGGTGTTTGTTCCCCCGCCAGTTAGGCTCTAAGACTGAAATTCCATCTTCCACATAGACAATTCAGAGGGATGACAGCTTTGGTGGCCCTGCCAAGGGTGGCACACTCTCAATCTCCGAGTCTCCACCCTGGGGAAGGAAGGGCCCTCGGCAGAGCCCAGACCACAGGGAGAGGTGGGCAGCAGGCAGCAGTGAGGTCAACGGCCCAGGTCAAGGGCACGGAGCTGGCCAAGATGGGGGACTAGACTGAGGTGGTTAGAAGTGGGGGACTCCCTGGCCAATGAGCTGGCCTCTAAAAGTTTGGGGCTATTTGGGGTTTGTTGATTCATTGGTTGGTTACCAAGCTCTGTTTGTTTTGAGTCTGCACAAAGTTCTGTCTGAACACGGCCATGGTCCATACCCCCCATCCCGGTGGGGGAGGTGATAGCAGCCTCTTTAGCTCCTGGGAAAGAGGGAAACTGGTGTTCTCAAAGGCCCAGCGTCTGTCCTCCTTCAGGGCCATCAAATCACTAGGTATTTAGGTGGCTATGTCCCAGAAAGGGCACCTTGTCCCTCCAGCTGCATCTAGGACCAGCCAAACCCCTAAACTTGCAGAGGAGAGGAAAATCTCTCCAATGACCAAAAGGCTCTGGGATGACATTCCTCAGCTTTCTGCCTCTTTCCTTCCCCGAGTTGTTCCAGAACTGTCATTTCCCTCATCTGGCACCGCCCAGGCTACCCGGTATTGTGAGACTGTTTTTTTTGGGGGGGGGGATTGGTTTCCATCTTAGCACCCCACTAGGTTGCAAGCCCCCAGGCAGCAGGCTGGGGGGGTAAGCCTTACAACCCCTCAGGGCTTGGTCTAGCTTCTTACAGAGTCCCATCAGTATCCACACGATTGGGCATTTTTGATGATGTAACTGGACAGTAATAAGAAATTATAAGCATAATACTAATGATGACAGATACCTTACATTTACACAGCACTTTGAACTTTAGGAAGAAGAAATAATAAACCTAACAATAGTAATGATAGATGTCTTACATTTGTGGAGCACTTTGAAGTTAGCAAAGCACTTTCACAGACTTAATTTTCTGTCATCTTCAAAATCCTCCTTCTGGGGGCCGGGGTAGATGAAACGAGACAGGTGAAGGGCATACTGCCAGTGAGGCAGGATGGTGAGGACACGGGGGTGCGTTACGCGGCTCTCCCTGCTTGGGGATCTGTTTGAAATGTTCTGTTATAGAGTTTTTTTTAAAACACTCTAGTATGTCAGTAAAATAAGAGGCATTATCACCACCAGGGTTTTATTCAAGCTAAAGGAACTGAAGCTCAGTTACTCAGTTTGGACCCACATCTCTAAGACTAGACAAGTGACAACCTCCCCCCCCCACCGCCCCGCTCAAGGCTCTCTTTCCTATGTCCCTGTTGCCCAAAGTGGGTCCAACAAACACCATTTCCTCGGAGTGTTAAAGGAGTCCTACAAAGACCAAGATCCCATGGATAAATAAGTTTAACAAAGAGTTAAACAAAGCAATCCAGTCCATTTCCTGCAGGATTTGTCAGAGCCTTTAGAGGCCTTCTGTAGAACTAGTGTTCCCTAGAACACAGGTGGGAAATATCAAGATGCATTAGACTCACAGGCACAGAGGAGTCCTATTATGTGCCTCACTGGCCCCCAGAGCAGGATTTTCCAGAGATCAAAACCCAAATGAAAGGATGTGCTGCCAATGAGCCCAGTTGGGTGTGTGCGGGGTGACGGAAGACAGAAGGAGGTCAAACAGAATCTGCCGAGGGAGTTGGGGACAATTACAGGGGTGTTAGGGCCTCTGGACAATGACTGGGTCAGAACAGGAGTTGTCAACAACGCCAAGAGACACACGAGGCCTTCCCTGGACCCCGCCCTCCGGGTTCTCAAATTATGTCAGAGCCCGGTGAAACTTGATTTTGGAAGAGGGAGAGGGCTTGTTTTTTCTGCACGGGTGGCTCCTGAGCACTGTATGAGAACAGATGCTCCAACCCTCTCCTGAGCCATGAACTGAGCTGCTGATTCAAGCTCTTGCTCTCTCCTTCTCTCCCTTCCTTGCTGATTCTCCACCCCTGGCCCCTTCTGTGCTCACACCAGCTTCCCTGGCAGCTTCACGAGCCCTTTGGGTGGCTATACGGACGCTTAATCACTACTTCCTTCTCCCACTTGGTAGTAAGGCTTTGGGCAAAGAAAAGCAAGTAAGAGAAAAATATGACTTGCTTTGTGAAAGCTGGAAATGCATCTGTTTATTACCCTCAAATAGCAACTAATCCTCATTGAGCACTTACTGTGTGCCCAGCCCTGTGCTGGGTAACTACCCACATACAATCTTCACAACAGCACCTGAGAGCTAGGGTCTGTTTCACATCCCATTTTGCAGATGGGGAAACTGAGGCACCTGGAGGGGCAGGGATTGGGCCCGCAGCCCCTAAATGATGAGTGATCCTGAGTTCTGAACCCATGCAGGGGAATCTGGAGACCCTGCTCAGAACCACTCCATTAAACTGCCCCCCAGTGAGCGGTTCCTGGTCAGAAGCCTGCAGACCTGAACCTCCCCCAGTGGCAGGTCTTGAGAAAGTGGCTATAGAAACCATCCCTAGCAAGCCCAGACACTCCCCAGAGCCACAACGAACCGTTTGCCTTTATGCCTCCCCCGCCCCCACCCCCTACCCACCCCCGGGTCTGGGTCACCAGGGAGTGGATTCTGATCCTTACACCTCCAGTCTCCGGAGAAGGACAGGGAGTTTTATTAAGGGAGCTGTTGGACAGGCCCTGTGCCAGCTAGGTGCCATACTTCCTGTCTGATTTACTTAACCATCCAACAACACTACGAGCTGAGCATGTGTGACCCCGGGAGAGACAATACCACCTCCATTTTACACAGTGCTGACATGCAAACAGGGTAGACACTCAGCTATTACTAATACAAACAACAACTTTGCACAGATTACATGCCAGGCCCCTTGCTAAGCACTTAGCCGGCATTATCACATTCAATCCTCTACAACACTAGAACAGAAGCACTGTTATTACCATTCTCACTGTACAGATGGGAAGCTAAAAGCAATTACCCAGAGTCATTGCAGTAAATGCCTGCCCAGTAGCCATACCCGCTTCTTCATTCCCAGAGTGCCCCACTTTTGTTGAGGGGCCCACTCCTCTCCAGCAGGACTCAGGGAAACAAAACCTGAGTGAACTGTCATTACTCGAGCCAATCCTGGTAATCCCTTTCATCATGCCAGGGATTGGTTTAGGAAGGAGCATGTGACCCATGAGGAAAGCCTGCTGGAGGGCTCCTGGGGAAGGTTTCCTTGCTCTTAAAAGGAGATGCCCAGTAAGAGTTGGACACCCCCCTTCTTCCACTGCATATTATCATTTCTGAATGTGATGCCTGGAACCACAGCAGCCACCTCACCACCATGAGGCACTAGCACAACGATGAGACAACACGCTGAGAAGCAGCCAGAGAGGTAGAAAGGACCTGGCTGCTTCTTGGTTAAGCCCTTGAGGTCATGCTTTGCTGTTACTCGCTGCCAAACTGATAGAGCCAAAGGGAAGATGATCTTCCTCCTCTCAGGCTCTAGATTCAGAACTAGATTGAGTCCACGCCCAGAACGTGTATCTGTAGGCTACTCTGAAGACTGGACATCAGAAAAAAAATTAAAAATAAATTTAAATATATATATACACATATATGTATATATATATTTATATATATGTGTATATATATGTATGTGTGTGTGTATATATATATATGTGTATATATATATATATATATATATATATGAATAAAGATTAGGTATGAGATCATCAACCAAGACAGACCCAGCACAGTTCTGTCCCCTCGACCTTGGGCCTGACTGATCTGATCCCAGGCAGAAAACACAAGCAGGGCCCAAGCCCAGCCTGGCCACCCAACCATGACTCCAAGCCCCGAAGAACCAGGACCTGAGCAGGGGCACTCAGCGGATGCCTCGTAATGAGGGAAAGATCCTGGAGCCAGCCCCTGCCCCTTGGAAACCAAGTCTCGTTTCATTCTCTACTCCTCCCGCCTTCCTTCGCTGCTGCCCCATAAATCTCCAGTTTATTAATCCTTTACATGAAGCAGTTGGTGCCGGATCCTGATTTACTCCCTGTTCATAAAACTCAGAGATATTAAAGGTGGAAATTACCCAGAAGGACGCAGAGCCTCCACTGGGGAGCCCCAGAGCACTTCCTGGCCCCGAACCAGGCCCTCTCTGCCCTTCCCACCTTCAGAGCTCAAGATCGGGTGATGTCATTGCATTGCCCCCCACACACACCCAGCCAAGACATAAGGGGCTTTTCTCTGTTCACACACCTCTCGACCCCTGCTTGGCACACAGCAGGACAGGGGGCACCACTGACTCCATTAAAACCCATTTCAGAATCTCCTACTTAAAGATTTTCCTCTCCTTAAATCCCTTTTGCTATCCACGTGAGAAGGGGGGGGCAAAAAGTAGGGAGCTGATTAAAACAATTCAAATGCCAAAATATGTAACAAATCCAGAGACGGGACCAGGGGGAAAATGGACACTTTTATTAAATGACTTTACCTACACAGGAATTTCAAGTGCCAGGGACCATCTTCATTCCTCGAGCCTCTGAGGACCCTTCAATACCCCTTTACCCCAACACTCCCCAGGCCGCACCAGCTGCTCAGAACAGTGATGGTCTCTCAAATCCAAAAGAGCCTGAATCCTCTTAACAAAACCCTGGATGGGTCTCAGGCCACCTGCCGAGACTCCCACATCTCACAGTCCACCCCAAAATTGGAGGCTAAATCCCACCTCTTCCCTGCAGGTTGAGAGAGCCACAGGCAATCCTCAGGGTCTCAGACCAAGGGCAAGGACTCTCCCACTTCAGGAGAAAACATATCTTTAGCCTGACAAAATGCCAGGAATGCCAGTGGGTACTAGGTCCTTGCCTGATTAGGCCCCTTCTCCTGAGGCTCTTACCTTGGTTTTAAAGTTATAAGACTATCATAAGCAGAGTGTCAGGGAAGCAGAAACACAGGTCACTTAGCCCAGAGGAGGGAGGGGAATTCAGGGAAGGCTTCTTGGAGGAGGCAGTGTCTAAGCTGAATTGTGAAGGATGAATGAGAGTCATAGGGAAGGGCACTGCATCAGAAAACAGCACAAGCCAAGGCGTGGGGGTGTGGAGCAGCACTGCGTGTTCTGGAGGAGAGGAGGGGTGGGGATAGCAGATCCAGGGAGCCAGTGGGGCTTTGACTACTGGGCTAATTAATTTTGACTTTATCCCAAGGGCAACGAGGAATCATTAAAGGGTTTCCGACAGGACAGGGACATGGTCCAGTTTGCACTTTAGAAAGACTTTCTGCCTGCCATGGGGAGAGTGGACCAGGGAGGGACCATAAGGGAGGAGGGAGGCCATCACAGGCAGAAGATGGAGAAGGTTCGAGGCAAGGCAGAAGGCTCCTGAGCAAGGAGCAGCTAAGCCACTTGCCCCAGTTACACAACTCACAGTTCAAGGCTGGAACTCCAAGCTCGCCTGCAGCGAGACCCAAGTCTGGCTCTGGGTTCCATCACCTCTCTGGCCTCAGTCTCCTCCTCCAGATAGTGGGATAACAGGAGGACCTTCCTCACGGTGTGGTTTGTGAGAACTGAGTGAGACAATCTTTAAAGAAGCCGGCACATCACACCCTGCCTCGCACAGCTGTCACCCAGCATGGCTCAATGCTGTCTGGAGGGCAGGCTGCCCGCCCAGCGCTTCCTGCCTCTGGCGACTTTGTGGCCCTTTCCCAGGGACAGCAGGGAGAGGCACACTCCTGAATGATAAGCAAACCATTGAACCGATCTTTTTGTCTGGGTAGGTATGAATTATAGCAGGAAGCTTCTTGGGTAGGTGTCTTCTGTGGCATTAGACGTATCATTAATTATGTATTAAGTGTTTGAAAGGAAAAGATATCAGTAGCCTATAGGATGTATTTGCATGGTAATAGAGGATTGATTAGATGCAGTATCTATACTGAGGGCTATTGGGATTTAGGTCCCGGGGCTTTTCAGTGGTGGTAAATTACAGCCACAAAAGTCTCTGCAATTGTAAATAATGGTGTCCCAACAGCTGGTGGGACTCTTGGTGCCTGCTGATGAGAGCGCACAGCCACACGGCAAAGAAGGGGGAAGCAGAGGATGACCCAGGTCCCACCTGCTGTGGGTCTCTGGTTGTCCAGGCGGACCATCCCCACCCCCACCCTCTCAGCCCAGCCCTGCGCCAGGCTACAAACACCTGCCCAGCTCGGTCTGCAGATACTCCAGAGAAAGCCTCGAAGCTGCTTCCCAAACCCGGATTTTGCTAACGGCTCTTCTGCAATTCCCTCTGGGAGTGAGAGGCTCGAGTAGAAAGAAAATGCATGCATTGCTTCTCAAACTGCAGGCTGTGTGTCCCCTTTTAATGAGGAGACAGGGAGAGTTGGAGGAGAGCCGCCCCCCCCCCCGCCACCACCGCAGAGATGAAGGCCACCAGAACCCCTGTCGTCTGGTGCCCAGGTGTGCCTCCCAGAGGCAGCAGGGACAATCAGAACAGGCAGCAATGAGAGCTTATGCTGGGCCACGTCAAAGCCCACTGCATGGATGAACTCGCTTTGGCTTCAGAGCAGCTGTGTGCATTAGGTGCTATCATAACCCACTGCACAGGTGAGTAAACTGAGGCCCAGAGAGAGCTCCCCTAGATACCGGCATCACTCACTCCCTCACCTCCTTCAGGCTATCACTTCCGTGTCACCTCTTTCCCGAGGCCCTCCCTAACAGCTCTATTTTAAACCGCCCCCCACCCACCCCATCCCTTCACCTTCCCTGCTTTTCTGCACGTGGCTTGTCACCTTCGTATGTGCTCTGTCACCTACTGAGTTTGGTTTTAGTCCGGCTCCCTCCACTTTTCCCTCCAGAATGGAAGCTCCCCAAGAGACAGAGTTCGGTCTGCCTGTCTTGTACTGTTTACTGCTACACCCCCACCAGCTAAAATGAACCAGGCACATATCAAGTGTTCAATAAACATTTCGTCACCTGCCCAAGGTCACCCAGCTTTTAAATGGCAGAGCCCGGGTTCAAACCCCAGGCGCTCCAGGCCCTGACCCCGTCGGTACTCTGAACCACCATGCATCACCCAGATAGAACATTCTCCTCTCTAAGACTTGTACAGGTGTTATAGGGGGACCCAGCCTCAGCACCACTGAATGAAACTCGAGCGTGATCTCTGAGCCTTTTCTGTTCCCTACTCTGAGTGGGGAAAGCTAGGACTTCTGGGAACCGCTCACATCTGACCCTCTGTGCACAATAACAAGTAGACCTGAAAACAGGCCTTCTCCAAATAACCCCTGTGTTACAGACTGAGGGGTTATGTTCTCCCCAACCTCACATGTTGAAGCCCTAACCCCCACTGTGGCTGGATTTGGATTAAGAAAGTAGCTAAGGTCAGGGGCGCCTGAGTGGCTCAGTCGTTAAGCGTCTGCCTTTGGCTCAGGTTGTGATCCCAGGGTCCTGGGATCTGAGCCCCGCATTGGGCTCCCTGCTCGGCGGGAAGCCTGCTTCTCCCTCTCCCACTCCCCCTGCTTGTGTTCCCTCTCTCGCTGTGTTTCTCTCTGTCAAATAAATAAAATCTTTAAAAAAAGAAAGAAAGAAAGAAAGAAAGAAAGAAAGAAAAAGGACGGAAGAAAGGAAGGAAGAAAGAAAGAAAGAAAGAAAGAAAGAAAGAAAGAAAGAAAGAAAGAAAGAAAGAAGCTAAGGTCAAAGGAGGTCATAGGGTGAGGTGCTGATCTGATAGGACCAGCGTCCTTATAAGAGACACCAGTATGAGCTTGTGAGCCCTCCTCTANGAAAGAAAGAAAGAAAGAAAGAAAGAAAGAAAGAAAGAAAGAAAGAAAGAAAGAAAGCTAAGGTCAAAGGAGGTCATAGGGTGAGGTGCTGATCTGATGGGACCAGCGTCCTTATAAGAGACACCAGTATGAGCTTGTGAGCCCTCCTCTCCCTCTCCCTCTCTCTCTCTCTCTCTCTCTGCATCTCCCTCCCTCCAAGGGAGCACAGACCCACGAAAGGCCATGTGACCACACGGCGAGAAGGTAGCCATCTGCTAGCTAAGAAGAGAGCTCCAGAAACCACATTGGCCAGAATCTTGATCTTGGACTTCCAGCCTCCAGAACTGAGAGGAAATGACTGCTTCGGCCAGCCAGGCTGCGGTAGCCTGTTACGGCAGCCCGAGCAGGCTAACATAGCTTGTCCTAGCTGAGCAGGCGTCTCACCTGCTCCAGAAAGCCAGTGGCTCCCCACTGCCTGCAGGGAAAGGTCCAGACTCCAGCACCTGGCCCTCACAGTGGACTAATTAATTGGCTAACGGTGGCTGGATCAGACCCCATTTAGGTGCCTTCCCAGATCTGCTTGGTCCCACCTGCCTCCCGGACCGTCGGCCTTCTCCGCGGTGAGCCAGGCCACCATTACCGCCCCCACCCCTGGTCTCACCGGCCACCACGGGCTGTCTCGGCATCACTGGGGGGCAGGAGCAGCTCCAGCACCCAGGTTCGACCCCCCGGTCCCACGGAGCTGCTGGCAGTTCACACCACTTCCAACTCAGCCGAGTGCCATGTCACAGGGCATGGGACTGGCTTCTCCAGCAGCTGCCCACGGGAAAGGACCCAGAAGTGCAAGAAGGCTAAAGCCGTGCAGGGGAAAACCAAGCCGCTGGCAGATAAACTCTCCCTCCCACCCTCAGACTCTGCGGAGTCACAGTGGCCCCACTTGGGCTCCGCACACATCCCTCCTGTCCAAGCAGGCTTGCTTTCCTCATGGAGCTGTGGCCAGCTCACATTTGCTTTTCCTCCTTCCTTGTCTCTCTGCCCCTCTCCCCACACTCTCCTCACCCCGAAACTGCTCCCCTACCTACCCACCACCCCATATAGCACTAGCACCACGTTTTGCCTCAAACTCTGTTTTCTGGGGAACCCCAGATCTGCTCAGCCATCGATGGTCCCTGATGTCCAGCAGGGCCTCGCTTAGAGTAGACATACACGTGAAGACAAATGACTTGACTTTGGGAAGAAAACCAGATACTGCTGACCCTTAGATCAGAGGACTGTGGGGACCTGGATCCTTGGAGGCCCAGACTAGCTTCCATGCTGCCTCTGCTGATGTTTTCACCCACGTGTCCGTGACTTGACTTCCTAAAAGGCACTGAAGGAATTCAAGCCTGCAGTCTATCGCCTGTGGCTAGTCTAAAGAGCAGCTGATGAGCAATTTATACTGGAGTGTAAAAGACATTCTCTAGAACCTCTGTTTTCTAACAGAGCCCATGGGGACTGAAGATGCTAATACTCACTCAGTCTTTATTATGTTCAAGGCACTAAGCTAAGCACTTTACCTTCACTGTTCATTTTATCTTCACAACAACCCAGGCACTATTATTAGTATTAAGTACTAGTATTAGTCCCCTTTTCCAGATGAGAGAAAAGGCTCTCAGACAACCTATAACTTGTAGGTAAGTTGCCCAAAACCATATAGCCAGGACTCGAACCCATATCTAAAGGAGGGAATGTCAAGTATAGTGATGGCCCATAAGGAAGACACTTTAGGGGCGCCTGGGTGGCTCAGTGGGTTAAAGCCTCTGCCTTCGGCTCAGGTGATGATCTCAGGGTCCTGGGATTGAGCCCCACATTGGTCTCCCTGCTCAGCGGGGAGCCTGCTTCCTCCTCTCTCTGCCTGCCTCTCTGCCTACTTGTGATCTCTCTCTGTGTCAAATAAATAAATAAAATCTTTAAAAAAAAAAAAAGGAAGACACTTTAGGGGCACAGCCCCACTGGGGAAGCTTTTTGGGTTGGTGGTTTCTTCTGCATTGGAGATATCATTAATCGTGCATCAGGTGTTTGAAAAGAAGACATGTTTTGCTCCTTGGTCTCCCACCCAGCCCTGGCCTCCCAGTCCATCCCCAGGCAGGAACGGGTATAGGTGTGCTGAAAACCCAAGGTGGCCCTTCCTTTCCACCCCCCCTGCAAAGGGTAAGTCGGTGGGAGCCTGAGAAGCACACCAAGGCACAAGTCAGACACTATCTGTCCCTGGTATCCCAGGACATAGTTGACTCTGGTCAGAAGCAACCACCCACGGAAGAAGAAAGTCTTCTCCCCAGAAATGCACCTCGCAGGGTCCCAGGGCCTCTATCCACTGAACCGGTACCCCTTGCAGACGGAGGGGAAAACAGTTTTCTGGGGCTAATTCCATCCGCCCTGGGGCCCCCAATTCCGAGAGGGAATTCTGGATCAAAAAGAATAAGAGAAAAAGCCGCAATTCTTAACACAATGACCTTCAAGAAGAGCAACTACATTTTACCTTGAAAACTGCAGAACCCAGAGCAGAGTCTACGTAGACGATGCAAATGATATGCACGTGATATGCAAACGCGAATGCAAATGACCCAGAGAGCGGCCGGCGGAGGCGCCAGGGTGCCTCTAGAGGGAGGTAGAGGGAAGCTTGCACAGGGCAGATAGGAAGCCGCCCAGGGGCCCCCCCACCACCCGAAGTCCGGGACCTCGGGAGTGCTTGCGGGGGAGCTCTCTGTGAGGTACACAGAGCCCTTCCTGTCCCGCCAGCCCTGCACTATATACACACCCGTGCACACCATCACACACACAACCCCGGTCACCACAGAGACACACACCTCACAGCACCACACACACACTCGCGGAAACACACACAGCCATGGAAACACTGACACACAGACACTGACACACACAAAGGCACGAAGACTCGCACGCACACTCACCCGCTCCACCCTCACTCAAACACAAACACGCGGGTGAAAAAGCAGACACACGTGCAGACAAATGCTCGCAGGAACACAGCCACGTGGACACAGAGCCCCCCACCCGAGCACGGACGCACACATACCCATCCCAGCCCCGTGCAGCCAGGCAAACAAATCCATCTGGAAAAGAACGAAATCTAGACATACTGAATCCCCACTTGGGGCCAGGCAGGAGGAGGCTTTTTTAAAATTTTAAGTCCTTATCTAATCTTTACAAAGCAACAGTAAGAAGTGGGGCTGGGGGCACCCGGGTGACTCAGTTGGTTAAGCAGCTGACTCTTGACTTCACCTCAGATCATGATCTCAGGGTCGTGAGATCGAGCCCCACGTCGGGCTCCGTGCTGAGTGTGGAGCCTGCTTCAAATTCTCTCCCCCTCTCCCTCTGGCCCTCCACTCGTGCTCTCACTCTCTTAAAAAAAAAAAAGAAAGAAAAAGTGGGGGTGATTATCTCAATATTTACTGACAAGGAAAAAGAGGCCCAGAGGTGAACTGATGGGCCCAGCAAACAGCAGGACCAAGCTTCCCGTAATAATGATGCTGTGACGCTCTCCCCTTCCCCACCCAGTGGGGCCCACCCTGGACAGTGGGACACAGAAATTCCTGTCCATTCCACACCGTCCACCTCTCGGTCCTCCCCAGCCAGTCCTGAACCTCACCCGGCTCCCTCAAGGACACTCCCACCTGCCATCACTTCAGCGGGATGTGCTCCATGATGCAACCTCACATGCATTCCGGAAATCTACTGGGGGTGGAAGGAAATCACTTCTCTCAACCCAAACGGGATCCAAGACTGGATTTTCAGTAGCTGCCTATCTCTGAGAGAACATTCACACTAGAAGAATGACTCTCTCCTCCAAAGTATACAAACTTTAAATGCCACCCTGCCCACCCCTTCCTACAAACACACACTCAAAAAGAAATGTGCTTTTCAGGGCGAGAATGAGTAAGATTTCTTGCTTCCTGCCATTGTCACTGTGTCACCTTCGGCAAGCCACCGTCCCCTGCCCCCCCCATCCCAGGGTCTGCTTCCTGATTTGCCTGAGAGGTAGGACAAGCGGATTCCCAAGCCTCCCCAACAGCACAAGAGTATGAGGCTGACAGCTGTCCCACAGTGCTCCCCAGCACTGTCCCCTGGCCTTGGGGACTCACTGGTAACGCCTGACCTCCACCAGGGAAGGACAGCATCAGACACAGCTCCAGGGTCAGGACTCACCTATCGCCCCCAGGCCCGTGGCCTGCCAACCAGAGACACTCCACATCCCCCTGGTCACCTCGAGAGTCTCAGAAGGGAGGCCAGCTGGGAGGCAGAGAACCTTAAAATTTAATAAGGCCGTGATCATCGGAGCGAGCGGGGAGGAGTTACAAAATGCCACATTGCTGGTTTTGAGTGTATTTAGGCCTCAAACTCTCTTTCCAAATTAATATTCATGGAGACTGGCATGCCATTTATTTGCATATGTAGATTGTTGCTTATCTCCTGCAGGATAAAAAAGTTTTGGGGTGTTTTTAATTATTGTACGTATTCTAAGCTTGGATGATAAACCAGGCAGGTCGGGCAGGGGAAGGACATTTCCCAAGGGCAGAAGTGGGTTTTAATTAATTTTTGCTCTGGGGCGCCTGGGTGGCTCAGTAGGTTAAGTGTCTGATTTCAGCGCAGGTCATGATCTCAGGGTCCTGGGATCGAGCCCCGCCTTGGGCTCCCCGTTCAGTGGAGAGCCTGCTTCGTCCTCTGCCCCTCCCCCTGAACACGCACACGCTCTCTCTCAAATAAAGAAATAAAATATGTAAACAATAGGAAGAAGAGTTTTCGCTCTGAGGAAAGGTGGGTCCTGGATATTCAGGAGGAAGTCACCCCTACCCTGACCCACAGAATCGATTCTAGAACAACGCTCTGGGGTCTTCCCACCAAGCCACTGCCTCAGGAAGCCTGAGCACCTCACAGGTCCCCACACAAGCCTCTGGGAAACCAAGCCTGCCACTGTCACTCAAAGTCACCACTTCGAGGCAAGCACAGGCCTAGGGTATGACTTTGGGCAAGTCGCTCGCACTCTCTGGGCCCCTGTTTCTGACAACAATAATCTGCTCTGAAGAGTTGTTGTGAAGCACAAACCAGACAACTACGGAGATGGATGGATAGCACTGACCACGCAATATTGTGAACGTATTTAATACTACAGAGCTGTACACTTAAAAATGGTTAAGACAGTAAATTTTATGTTATGTTTACTTACCCCAATAAAAATAATTTTTAAAGAACCCCACAAACTTGAAAATAAATGCGCCAAAAACCTGCTTGCCCAAATGGGAAGTCCTAAAAAAGGTAAGCATTGCTAAGGTACCTCTCCTGCAGTAACCAACATATGCTCCTAGCAGGGGCTTTCATGGAAGGTTCTATCCCCTGGCACTACCAGCCAAAGCCTCCCGAGGACCTGAGGGCCATTATTAAGTGCTCTGCTCTTCACTGGCATCTCTCCTCCTTTTTGCACAAATAACATGTCTTAACTGCTCCACCAAAAAGCTCTGAGCCCACTGTGAGAATCCAGAGGTTCCTGATTATTCCAAAGTCCTTGGGCACTGATCGCTCAAAGCGCGTGAGGCCCAGCGAGGGTCTGTAGGTGGGAAGGCAATGCAGCCTGGTGGGAAGTTTGTGGGTTTGGAGTCATGCAGACTTGGGTGGAATCCAAATACTGCCAATGATCAATGGGACCCTGATCGGTCAATCTCTCTGAGCCTCAACCTTCTTGTCTGTACAATGAGGATATTACCTACCTAGCGGTCGCACCTTCTGAAACAACAGCACATAACAAAGGTTCAGAACATGGTTTCTATTATTAGGATTGCTGAAAAATTAGCAGCAGCTCTAGCACGAACTCTTTCAGACCACTGGGGGCGCTATTCAGAGAGCTCAACAGTTGGTCTCCCCCAGGGGTTCCAGAAGCACTGTGAAGAATCAGGATTGTGTTTTTCTTTCAAAGACCAAGCAGGGACACTGAGTCTCAACACCCAGCTTTGCACCAGGGTCTGCTGTTGCACTAGAATTAAACAGAGTTCCTTAATTGTTTTTAAAGATTTTTATTTATTATTTGACAGAGTGAGAGATGAGACAGATCACAAGTAGGCAGAGAGGCAGGCACAGGAGGAAGCAGGCTCCCTGCCGAGCAGGGAGTCCGATGCAGGGCTCAATCCCAGGATCCTGAGATCATGACCTGAGCTGAAGGCAAAGGCTTTAACCCACTGAGCCACCCAGACGCCCCAAATGAGCTCCTTTAATTGTACGGGCTAATGAGAAAAAAGCAGCATCCTAACACACAAATGTTTTGGTGCCAGGGGCCAGCCAAATACCCCCCCTCCACCCCCACAGGTTGTAGGGACAAAGGTTTCACAGTCATTCCAGTTGAGAAATGTAATAGGACAGGTGAGTCACCACAGGGCACGTGGCGTAGGAAGCAGCCAAAATGCTCCATGCAGCCAAAACCACAATCTGTAGCAAGGGGTGATTTAATCTTAATGGAAAAACAGCATCTACCACGTCAAATTAATATTGTTAATCTGAATTTATTGGCTTTGTAGTTTGCATTTTAATTTATAAACTTGTTTGTGGAGTTTAATATTGGGTAAGAGTTATAAGCATATGTTATTTATGCCTAGTTTTTATATTTATGTATATTTAAATATTATTATATTAATAATTTAAGACAATATTAGAGGTCTGTGGGAAGCTTTCTCCCCATTTAAAGTGGAACCATCTGTACATTTCTCAAGTTTTAAAACCATTGGCCTGAAAATTAATGCAGAAACAAACCTGGGGAGGGGCCCCTGGGTGGCTCAGTCAGTTGGGCAGGGATCATGATCTCATGGGTCATGCGATCGAGTCCCTCCAAGCCCCTCCACAGGTGTCTGCTTGAGGATTCTCTCCCTCTGCCCTTATCCCCCCACCCCTGCTCATACACAGGTGCATGCACACACACACATATGCTCTCACAAATAAACAAATAAGAAACAAACCTAGGGAATAGTTAAGGTCCTTAAAAAAAAATCAGGTTTATTGGGGGGGGGTGCCTGGGTGGTTCAGATTGTTAAGCATCTGCCTTCAGTTCAAATCATGATCCCAAGGTCCTGGGATCAAGTCCCTCATGGGGCTCCCTGCTCAGCGGGGAGCCTGCTTCTCTCTCTCTCTCTCTCTCTCTCTCTCTCTCTCAAATGAATAAATAAAATCTTTTTTTAAAATCAGGTTTATTGGTCATTTCCTTTGACAATGGATGGGGAGATAGGCAGCTTGGCTGAGAAGAAACTGCAGAACAGGCGAAGGTTACTTGACTCGCCCAAGGTCACTCACAAGTCAACCACCCCACCCAGAATTCCTGCCCTGGATGGCAGGGAGGTCTCCTGAACCCTGAGTGAATGCATTCCTTCCTTGTTTTCTTCTGAAACATCTTACTCTTCGCTGAGCAAGCAACCAAGGCTGATAAAGAATCAGGCTTCCTCCACATCCCAGCTCCTCTCCCTCCCCCACTCAGACCCAAAGCTGAAGTCATGGGAAAGGTAGATTCCTCATCCTCGCTCCCAGGAGCACCAGAGGCTCCTAGCTCAGAGTGCTCCAAGAATGCCTGGAATAAAAGATTTCCTGTCCATTGTGCAGGGACACTGGGCTTAGTGTGAAGAAGCTTCTACCTCCTTCCCACCTCTGACACCAGTATCACCAATGGGGAGACACTGAGTCCTGCTCTGGGCTGGCTTCCAGGGAGGGGAAATAAACCAGTTTCAATGGGCTGGTACGTTAGGTAGGTATGACCAACACACCCAGGGGAAGGAGACTGGCCAGCATGCCACCAAGGGCCCAGTGGCATAGTGAAGACGAGAGGGTTGTAGGAACTCAGAGCAGAGGCAGACTGACGAGAGAGGGCAGAGATGGCAGCCCCCTACAGGGGCGGGGCGGGGGGAGGCAGAGCTGAGCTGTGTCAGTCACATGGGACCTGGCTGAGTGGCCATTTCAGCCAGTGGCAACAGCTGTGAGAAGGATGACAGTGTCTCTGAGGCAGTGGAGAGGCTGAAGAGGAGGAGTCTCACCTCCTACCAAGCTCCTCTCTGGTCTTCTTGCTGATCCTCAGACTTACCAGGCAAGTTGTCACCTCAGGGCCTTTGCACCTGCTCTTCCCTCTGCCCAGTGCCCTCTGTCCCTGATATCTGCATGGCATCCTTCCTCTTGGTCTCTGCCCCAATGTCACCATCAGAGAGGGTTCCCCTGACCATACTGTGTAAGATAGCAGCATCCCATTGCCACATACACCTCTTTCCCTTGCTTTCTTTCTTCATTATAACCACACAAAGTATGTTATATAATGTGTTGTTTTTTTGTTTTTTTTTGTTTTTTTACCATCTGTTTCCCCTCACTTCAATACAAGCTCCATGAAGGATAAAGACTTTGTTTCATTCCCTGCTATGTTGAACATGTGGTCAATGTTCAGTATCTACAGAATGAATGAATGAATGAATGAATGAATGAATGAATGAAGAGAGGACAGAAGAATGCCTATCACAACTCCCAGGGCTGGCAGACTCCTCCTACAGACTACACTCCTGCTGACAAATCAGCAGTGTCTTCCCTCCACAGGTGACACCCGAGACCCAGAATAGGAGTGGTGGCAGGTGAGGGTGGATGGATACAAAGCGGGGGATCTGAGAGAGGAAGGACAGAGGAGGTCAGAAAACCTGGCTCAGGCCCGGCTCGATTCCACCAGCACAATGTTTTCTGCTCTAAAGGAATCTCTAGCCCAGGCTTGCAGGCGACAGGAAAGACAGTCGAGGTAAAAAGGCAAGTGATCAATACAAGCAACAACCTAACAGGAGGAGCGGACGCTCAGGAAAGAGTCACAGGAAACACTGGAGTTTCCAAAGCCCCTGGACATACTCTTGGGACAAAACGGGGTCTGAGTCTCATCAGAGACAGGTGACAGAAGGAGGTGGGGGACACAGAGCAAATAGGGAGAAGTCTGGGAGAACAGAGCACCACAGGGTTGGGAGAACCTCCCTGAAGAGATATAAAATAGACACAGAGGAAAGAGCTTGACCTTGACCTTCTCTCTGCCTCCCGCTGGTTGAGTAAGCATGGTAAAGCCACTTCACCTCTCCCAGCCTCCATTTCCTCATCAGTAAAATGACAGCAATAATCCCAACTTCCCAGGGGTATTACTTTAAGGCTGGCTTAAAACAGGTCCTGAAGAATCACCAAAAATGGTACCCAGCATACAGCATTCATCAAATTTAGTCTCTTCCCTAAACTGAAGGAGAAAAAAAAAAAAAAAGATGAACTGAGTCTTCAGGTAAATAATCTTATTTCCCCTATTCCTGTGGATTTATTAATTCAATAAATACACACAGAAGTGCCCGATGCTCGCTGGCCACAATGCTGGATGCGAAGAAGGACCCACCCCTGCACGATCTCGGACCTCAATGGTCTTCCATCCAACTGGGAAGATGAGGCACGTTCCAACCAAATGCGGAGTAATGACACCGGTATCATATTACTAAGTATGGAAATGGCCGTGTAGCAGTAATTACTACACAAGTTCAGGAGAAGGAAAGATCAATGCTTCGAGACCGCTGTGGGCCCCCGTGGTCAGGGGAGGTCTAATGAGGATGGAGCTCTGACACTGGCCTTGAGGAATGGGTGGCTTGGCTTAAACAGGGAGAAGGGCAGAACTTGAAGCAGGCTTGAAGGCGGCAGGGGTGGTGGGTCCTAGCAAGTAAAGACGGCAAGTCAGGACACAGCATGTTGTGGAAGCTTTCGAATGTCTATTTGAGGAGTTTGGGCTACATTCACTGATGACTACAGAAAAAAAAAAATGTAGGTGACAAGTGGAGAATAAACAAGGTCGTGGGATGACTGGAAGGAGAGAGAGATGTAAGGCTGGGAAATGGCCCCCCAAGTGACATCATGTGTCTGCGGCCCCAGATTCCAGACTCGTTGCCCCCTCTGTCTTCAGATTACAAACTATCCTATTTGGAAAGCCCCGCAGACTGCTCCTTGAGACATACGTCTCTGTGCCTGGAGGATGGGAGATGGGGGCAGGAGACCAGAGCCACTGCCCAGCGTCAGACGGAAAGAACCTGAACCATGGGGATATCTCACATCATAAAGGAGGACTTACATCCAAGAAACGTAATAAAGTTGGTGCATGAATATTGGAATTAGAGGAAGGGGGTGGGCATCAAACGTGTTCTGAGGTTTTGAGCCCAAGCAGCTGGGAAGGTGGGGGTGCCAACAACGAAAATGAAGGATCCAGAAAAGCAGATGGCTTGAGACATGGGAAGACATCAAATTTCAATTTAGGCATATGAATTTTACAATGGCAGCCAGATATCAAAATAATAAAGAGATAACAATAATATCTAATTGTCAGCTGAAATGTAGCATGAGAGGTGGAGACTGATGAGTCAGGAGAAACCGGGAACCCAAGACGGGTAAGGAAGCCACTATGACCTGCCTGCCAGTCTGAACCACGGTTGGCTACATTTGGACTGTCAGCGACAATGTAACTGTAGAGATAAGATCTCAGGTTGGCCTAATGGTCCCATTTTACCACGGAGAAAAGCAAGAGAAAGCAATTTGGGCAGCAGGAGCTAATAACCCACCCATACTTAAATGCTGGATTTCTCATATGCACTATGAACCGCCTCCTCCAAGAAGCCTTCCCTAACGACTGTGGCTCCCACTGACATCACGCTCCTCCTACCACGGTTGGTCTGCAAGTCATAATTATTTACCTACTCTGATTGTTTGTTATTGTTGTTGTTCTCTGATTGTTCTCTGATTATTTGATAGCCTCGTCATGTCATGCCTCCTGCACTAGATTATAATTCTTTGATGTCAAAGATCAAACCTTCAAATAATCTACTTCTTGTATACCAGTCAACTGTAATTATTGAGTGAATTCAGATTTATTTTCCCAATAAAGCCCCATTACACAGATGAGTAAACTGAGGCACAAAAAAGTAAAAGGCTTTGCCTAAGGTCACAAGGCTAAAGACACGGACGATTCAAACCCAGGTCTTAAAACTCTACAGCAGTTGCTGTTGGTTGCTTCTTTCCAAAAGCATTCCTGAGGCCCAACACACAAATCATGATTGTTCTAGCCCAGTGATGGTGGTCGTCTCCCCAGGGCCTGTGGTTGGTGTATATGATCATGTGATTCGCATTTCCAGCCAACAAGACCTGAGGGAAAGTGGGCTGAAGGGCTTTTGGGAAAGGTTCCCCTCCTGCCTTTTTTGCCTCTGCTCCTTATTGTAAGGTTGCTGGAGATGTTGCAACCATCTTGTGACCTTATGAACAAGGAAAGATGAAAAGAATCTAGATCTTGATGATGCTTTTGAACCACTGAAAGAACCAATCTCGGGGCAGCATAGCCCACACCTCTTACAATGGAAGATACTAAGTTCCTTGAGTTCAAGTTTTCTGCTATCTACAATCCTGATACCTACTCCAATAGAGGCCTCTTGTCCCTAAAGATACCTGAGCCAAGCTTTATGGGAGATATGTAACAAGTAAAAGTTCTGGTCCCTGCCCTCATCGCGCCTGTCCTGAGATTGGACAATCAGTAAGCGTTAGATCTATATTTGATTGATTTCTCCCTTGGCTCACCAGTTCTAGGGGATATATACTTCCTGAAAACATCTTTCTTCCCTTTACTAAACCTCAATTATCGCTAGCTTTCAGCCTCACGATCTGACTCTGGCCTCAACATTACTGACTAGGTCCTTCCCTGCAACATCCCTGCATCTCTGAGGATCGACCTAAAAGCAAGGTATTTGCACTTGGCTCAGAGAGACCATCAGTGGAACTCCGCATTCCTAAATATTTGTTCTTTGAAATGTCTTTCTCAATTAGATCTCACCCAAATGTTTGAGAGTCAGGCTGAATTCCAACTTCCTGCTCCAGAACAGACATGTTGAGCCTGCATAATTACTGTAGCCAGCTTTATTTGCTATAAAAACATGGATTTTTTTTCTCCTTCTCAACTGTAAAATAATCAATAAATAGGATCCAGATGAAAAATGCCAGCATTTAGGAAAACAACCCTTTTACGGTTCTTTTCTTTGGGGTCTAATTAACACGTTGGGGATAAAATGTGCTGTTACATTTACCCAACCAGCTAAGTTGAAACACAAACTCTCCTTTCCTCCTGCTGAGATGCAGCTTCACATCAGAAATATAGGTGAAAGAGACAGTTTCAAAAGATTTCAAAATGTTCAACAAACAGATCTGCAAACCTGTGATGTGGACTTCCTCCAACCCCTTTCTGTTCACACTGGCTGTTCAATTTTTCTCTCTCTCCTTTAAGAACACATTGCATAGTTACTGTCAAATGAAACACACATAGTCCCATTAGCAGGAAAAGCAATCTCTCTGACTTTCTTTTAAATGAAGAAGACATACCTTTTTGGACACTGACCACCCAGGCCATGAAAGTTTCATGAGGGGTTCTCGAAGCAGATGACACCTTTTCAATTATAACTGCTGCTATAATAAACCCCCACAGAGCCACAGGGCATGGAGGCTACATCCAACACACGACACCTATTTATTCCCTAATTATACTGCAATATATTCTCTCTCTGCGTGTGCTGATGAAGATAAAATATTCTTTTAATTCTATGGCCTCCTGGGGGGGCCGGGGATTACACACAGGCAAATTCTGGGAGTTCCTAAAACTAAATCACAGCCTTTGTCCCACCCAGGCTCCTAGATGCAGGCATAACCTCAAGAAAATCTCTCACTTTCCCTTGTTCTACCACAGTGGTTCTCAAAGCGTGGTCCCAGACCAAGAGCCTAAGCCTCGCCAGGGAACTCATTACAGATTCAAATTACTGGGCCCACTCTGAACCCACCTAATCAGAAACATTGAGGGCAGAGCCCAGCAATCTGTTTAAATAAGCCTTCCAGGGTGAAGTCTAAGAGCCCCTGGTCTACAAAATAGAAAGGAAACATTATTTTAAATTAAATCAAAGATCAGGGATAGTTGGACTCTATAGTGCTGGGCTCCTTTCTGCATTGCTGTCCCAATCTGCAGTCAGGGCTCCACTTACCCATCTGTACAATGGGGCTACAGAGTTCAAGTAGCTGTAGATGCGGAAATTTAAGAGGTACATGGTTACCTGGCACCAGTCTCTATGGATACCTAGCAAGATCCCAATTGCCAACACTCACCAGCTCTCTCCCCCTGGGCTCTGACTGGCAGAAGCTCTGGAGAGCTGTTCCCCAATGCCATATCTAAGGTCTTCAATGCAGCCGCCTCTGGGTTACCCTTGGCAACCAGGAGCTGGGGTCATGGAAGACCACAGAATCTCCAAATCTCATAGCTAACAGCTTCCAGCCTTTGAACTACTAGAGGGGAGGCTCCAGATTCTCTGTTATATTGTCCCATTTCTTCAGATGTCTTTTGTGTATTTGCCTCCTTTCCACATTGAGACTTTACCTCACAGAGAACAGAAGCCTAGAATGTCAGCATCATGAGCTATGGGACTCTGGTTCATGGGCGTATCCCCAAGGCTTAGATCAATGCCTGGCAAAAAGAAAGAGCTCAGAAACTACCTGTTGACGAAGTATTCCTAGCACAGTAAATGCCCTGCCCACAGTAGGTCCAACAGTATGTTCAAAACCTTCAAGTATCGGGCACCTGGGTGGCTCAGTGGGTTAAAGCCGCTGCCTTCGGCTCAGGTCATGATCCCAGGGTCCTGGGATCGAGGCCCACATCGGGCTCTCTGCTTGGCAGGGAGCCTGCTTCCTCCTCTTCTCTCTGCCTGCCTCTCTGCCTACTTGCAATCTCTCTGTGTCAAATAAATAAATAAATAATCTTAAAAAAAAAAAAACCTTCAAGTATCTAAATTCTATAAGTCATGGATGGGAAGGGACAAAGAAACTATTTGAAAGCCCAAGGAATAAGGAGAAAGGGGTAAAGGAGAAGCAAAAGGCTGAATATAACCCTTGCCTCCTGGGGTGCTGAGTTCCCAGCCAATTTCTCACCCTAGATCTAGCGCTAGAAGACTCTGGGGACCCGTTCTGAGTTTGCTTTCTGAGGAGCTGGCTCTTCCAACTGTCCTAGTGCTTCTCTCTCAAAAGCCAAATTCTCACCCGTCCTGACTCTGCTGTCCTTTGACCAGTCACTGAACAAGTCATGAGCTTTCCTGCCCCTCTCTTTGTGCTCAAGCCTTGTGCCCCACAATCCTCCTCCTCCAACTGGAAATCTACCCAAGGCGCCATTCCAAACCCTCCCTTCTCCAGACTATCTATCATTCCGCCCCCTCCAAAAGCGATTTCACCTGAGAAGGTCTAGTTTCCTTGGCTGCAAGACAATGGCTGCTCTCCCCGTGGGTTGCCCTCTATGGGGGATGGGCCAGGTCTAAGGGCTCCCTGGACCCGCCGACTTCAGTGCAGGTATGCAACAAACCGTCACCTCAGTGATTTATCCTGGGAGGCGATCCCAGCACAGAGACTAACAAGAGAAACCAGAGACCAGTCCTCCACCTCTAAACTCACAACCAGTCCTCAACACCTGCGAAGGGCACAGCGGCCTGACTGGAAGCACCTGCCCCATGCTAACAAAGTGAGGAGAGTTCTAGAGGGGGAAAAACAAAACAAAACAAAACCCTGAACTAGGCGTCAGGAGACCTGGTTTACATTCCCTTCCACCGCTTAACCAGCTCTAAGCAAGTCCTTTCACTTCTCTGAGCCTCAGTTTGCTGAGCTGGAAGATGGGAGGAAGAGATGGAGACTGAGCAGACCTTGAACGTTGAGGGGCTTAAACAATCTGTGAGCAACCGAGCGAGGTGGCGTGTGGCGTGCAGCAGGGAAACCCCACCAAACGAGCTGAGGCTGGAGTACTCCTGGGTGGTCGGTTCAACACCCTCCCGGGACCCCGTCCAACCTACGGGGAGTCCAGGGAAGACGACCGTGGGGCAGGAACCCTTTCTCGAAGCCGCCACCTCTCGGTCCCACTAAACCTGTTCCAAACCCTTCAAGAGAACCTCCCCAATAGCAGCACTCCAACAAAGAAGGCTGCGAGGCAGGGGCCGCTAGCTCAGAGGAAGCCGCACGCGCCGCGAATCCGGTCTCCCAGACTCCGGAAGCCAGCGGACCCACGCCCCCCGCAGGCTCCGAGAGCCACGGCCAACCTCCGCACGGGGCCACCTGGCCGGCGGATTAACCCCTGCTTCCCCGGCAGAGCGCGGGGAGGTGGGGAAGTGGGGAGCGGGGGAGGGATGCCGATGCCTGGGCATGAATACCCGGGCCAGAGCGAGCCGAGACGGCCGGGATCCCAAACCACCCCAAGGCCTCCTCCAACCTGCCAGAGGCCCTGCTTTATCCGCTCCCGGGCGGACGGAGTGGGAGATCCTGAAGGGGGGCCACTTTGAAATATTCTTCTAGAGAACCTGACCACGCGGGAAGGACGCCGACCGGCCTCGCAGCGCGGGCTTGGAGGAACGGATCCCGAGAGCGGCGACCGGAGGATGGAGCGGGGGAGTCCGGGTCCGGGAGAAAGCCGCCGGGCTTGGGGACTCCGGAAATGGTCAAGCCCGGGTTCCGCACGCCCAGGTTCCCGACGGGTCAAGGCTCCGTCTCACTCACGGTCCTGGACGCCGGCGGGGAACAATTTTGCACCTTTTTAAGTCTAATTTTTTTCCAACATATTAGGAAAACTAAACCAAGTCCAAGAGGAAGGCGGCTGCGCTCTGTAGCTCCAAGGGGCCACAACCACCACCATTTCCCCACCTCCAACACCACCGCCCGAGGCCGGGCGAGAAGTTGGCAACTTCGGGACGGCGCTCCAGGCGCGCAAGGGGAGTATCTCGCTTCTCTTTTAACTTCGGGAGCTGGGGTCGCCGCGGAGGGCGGGAGGGACGTCCGGGAAGTCAAGCCACTGGGGCTGCTCGCGTCCCGGACGTCCCCGAAAAGAATCGGGGAGACGGGATGAGAAAGAATGAAAGGAGCGTACGTTCCGTTTCGCGCCTGCAAAAAGCAAAAGCGCGCAAGGCTCCGGCTGGGGCTTGGAGGCGGAGAGGCGCTCCGCTGGCCCCGGCAGGGAACCTGGCCGCGCCCCGCAGACTCCGCGCCGCGACCCCGGCAGGAAGGGCGCCCGAGGCACCGCGCGCAGTCGGCGCGCCCGGGGCGGCTCGGGGGTGGGAGTCCCCAGACTCGGGGGGCGAGGGGGCGCCCTCCCCGGACCATCGCGCCGCGCGGCTGCGCTCGGGTCTTCCCCGCCGCGGGCGCTGCGTCCCGACTGCGGCCAGAGGGCCCGCGCCTGCCCACGCC
>LNAC01000018.1:4037934-4068005 GCA_002007465.1 Ailurus styani | reverse complement strand
TTAAAAAAAAAAAAAAAAAAAGACATTGACTGAGCTGGTGTCCCAAACAGGACATGCAAGTGTCCGAATTCAAATCATTCCATTTACTCACAGGTACTCAAATATTGGAAGTATGCAGAATCATTCATCTTAAAATAAAAAACGTAAATTGCAATGTTCTTACCATTTGTTTAATTAACACTTCTGTTAAATACTATCACGTTCGTGCCTTAGCCTGACCCTGTGACATCTTCAGGGGAGGTGGGGGGAAGGAGAAGAACAAAGCCAGAAATTTTGGGCCCAACCTGGGAAACCGACTGTCTGGGTAAGTGCTGAAACTTACTCTAAGATTGGTGGGCCCTCTCAGAGGAATTAGAGTTAAAGCTAATAACCCAATTTGGAATAATTTAAAGCTCTTTTTAGGGAAGTTTTTTACTCAATTGGGCTCATTATGCATGGGTTTAATGTGTAACAATTTGTTCTTGAAAGCTAACATTATTGTTGGCAATAAAGATAGGAAGTGGAAATAAGTTTCCAATATGTAAAGCAGATTTATTTCTCGTTTCGTATGGACTTGTTCCGGGTCTCTGCTTATGAATCACACCATGCTCCCCGCAATGAGATGCTGTCCATGCAGTTGGTTATGATAAATGGCCTGTAATTGTGAATCTGATATTGGTTTTCAATATTGAATTTATCATTCTGTCCTCTTAACAGATATTAAATACTTTTAAGAATTTATCCATTTGCCTGATCCATCTGTGATTTTTCAATATGTAAAATTTATTAGTTTCCTAGTTTTTTGAGATTTTAACAGTCGACAACATCATTAATAACGCTGAGTAATGGAGCTGACCTCTTTTAAACCTCGTTCCCTTCCACTAATCCAGAACATCCAAATTGAATCAAAATGTATTCGATTTAGGGACCCGAAAAGAAAACGGCAGGAGGCAGGGTGCGTGGTCTGCAAGGCGGCTCTCCCAGGCTGGTCATCTGTTCACCTCTTCCCCTCTGAGCGGGTGCAGGGAGGAGGGAGCCTGGCCCAGGCTGCGTGCCCCTTCCCCGCCTCCTCCTCTGCCTCCCGTGAATGAGCCAGCTCAGCGGCCCTCTCTCCCTCGGCTGCCTCAGTTTCTTCAGTGCGGGGTGATTGATGATAATAATAATGCTGCTTGTCTGGCTCCCTCTTGGAGAGCGCTTTGTGAATTAATAGAAGCGTGTGGGCTGTGCACTTGGAAAGCCCCTGCCACGAAGCCTCCTGGACCGCTCCTCAAGATTGGCCGGGAAGGATTCCTGCCCTTCACTGTTGGAAGGGCAGGAAGAGTGCAAAAGAAAGAAAGAAATCAGGCTGGGTGAAAGAGAAATGAGGCTGTGGGATATGCTAACAAAGCAAAACTTACCCTGTCCCCTGGTTCCGTGTGTTTAGGGCCACCCCAGCACATAGGCCCCAGAACAGCCCTGAACCAAGCTCAACGTCAGAGTCTGGGGCTGTGTTTTTGCTGGGTTTCGTGGTTGCTGATGTTGTAGCCTCCTGGGCCACATCTCACAGTTCCCGTAGCGTCCTCTGTGGCAAGTGGACCCTGGGAGGCACAAAGGCTTACAGAATTGAGCTCCCAAGGTCAGGGAACAAGTTGGCCACCAGCTGCAGGGGTCCTTTATCCAGGATCCCAAAAGGGGATGGAGCCAGGGCTGTGCACACAGTTCAAAGGACAATGAGCCTCATGACAGGCCAGGGGATAGACCCAGAGCAGCCTGAAGAGGGGACCAGCCGGGTGTCCTGGTCACACTTAGGGAACACAGAGGGTCCCCGTCACAGGACCACTCTAAGATGAGCAGCACCACGACTGCCTCTGACCCGTGGATAATTGAAAAATAACTGTCTCGCCTTCCCCAGAGGCCTAATTTCATATTCTTGCAGCAGACCAACTAACTTTCAATCCGATGCAAATCGCCCTCCTTGGAAGTTTTGCCTCTTTAAGGATTATGGGCCAAGATCAAACTACCGAGAAGAAATTGAGAGCCATCAATAGGGTCAG
Source organism: Ailurus styani (assembly GCA_002007465.1). NCBI lineage: Eukaryota > Metazoa > Chordata > Mammalia > Carnivora > Ailuridae > Ailurus > Ailurus styani. The sequence goes on along the minus strand of LNAC01000018.1, from coordinate 4,065,993 downwards.
TGAGAGGTGACAAGTTTCCAATGGGCTCCTAAGTCAAGAAGAAACTTAGTTTTTTTACCAAAAGCCAGAGGGCCACCTGGTACCCGACCTGGCCTATGAGGCCATAGCAGACCAACTGTCCCAGCTGAGACCAAAACTCAAGTTTCCAAACTCCCAATGTGATGCTCTTTCTGCCCCCCAGGGCATGGCTCACAAACGGCTCTCAAGGAAACTCTATCTTCCCCAAATCCCAGGCATTTTAGAACCATCTGCAGGTTCAGCATTTACTCCCTGGTCTCTGGCTGCACTTCTCATATCAATGGCTAAGCACCCTTCAAAGCCCAAAGCTGTCTCTCAAACAAAAGGTAATTTTAATCTGACAAATGTTGACTTGAGTACCTGAGAGTCAGGATGCTTCACACTCAAACTGCCATGGAGATGCAAAGAACATCTAAAATAGTCTCCACTCTTAGGTAGGACCAGTAAAGGCACTTCATTTAATAATCAATTACTAAACATTTCCTGCATGCCTGGCACAAGGTGCTAGATGCTGCAAAGCCCCAGGAAAAAGAATCATGCTTTGTCCCTTTCCAAGGAACTAGGCTGATTAGAAAGAGAAGGTTTTAACATACAAAACCTGATGGTTTATCATGTAATGTTCAGCTCTGTGGTTGAATCGATATGCACAAAAGGGTTGGGCAGGAAGGATAGGTAGACCAAAGCAATTAAACTATATGAAGGCGGAGGCAGGAAAAAAGGGCATGAGAAAAGGATGGACCAGGCAAAGAAGACAAGATAGACATACTCTGCGTGTGTGTGTGTGTGTGTGTGTGTGTGTGTGTAAGAGAGAGAGAGAGAGAGAGATAAGGAATTCTGGTCTTTATTATTCAGCCCTTCCTATAGCTGCCCACCCTGCCAGCCATACCCATCAGACCTACTCACCCATACCCATCTGACAAAGGAATAGGACAAAAAAAGATGTAGGGAGCCAGGAGGCGTTCTTCCTTAGCACCCATTGTCATAGGCATCCTTCCCAACCACCCTGCCAAGCAGATATCGTGATCCCCCTTTTTTGTCAGAGGACCCCAGAGCTCGACAGGCAAATCATTTGCCCAAGACGACATGACCAGTATCGGCCAGGCTGGGATGCAAACCTTGGCCTTGGTCTCCTAGTGTTCTCGTCTCTTACCACTGACTCATGTGGAGTCCGGGAAGCAGAGAACAGCAGTGCTCCAAGAAGGCCATGCTCCACAGGGATCTAGAAGGAAGGGGAGGGGGAAGAGAAATGGCACAATGACGGCCTTCTAAGCGTGAGCAGGCTGAGTGCTGGGGAGGGCGGGAAGAGCACCTGGCTGATCTCACCCCTTTTTAGAGTGAGCCCCCACTGCATTCCCTTGGAGCATTTCCTGGGGCTGACATCCCAACTCTGACTCTTCATCATGATCGCTGCTCCTTGTGGCAAAACATCAGTCTTCCCGAAGACAGCTGGAGTCTCCTTGCAGCAGCTGGAGTCCCCAGCAGGGTGCCTCGTCCTTCGTCCCGGACAATGCCGACAATGCCAGCTTCGAGAGATTTGGGGCTCAGAGAAGCTCCGTGACTCAATGATGCTGTCTTCTACAAGGCGTGGAGGAAAAAACTCACTGAACCAGAAAATACATATCTTCTCAGTACTTAAATTGGTCCTGGGTTAAGCCAAGATCAGTGTAATTAAAATTATAAGAAAATAAGACCAAAGGATACCCCCCGCCGTCCTTAATTAGGAATGAGATGAGAAGGAGGAAACTCTGGTGTAACTTATTTAAAAGGCATAGTCCTGAAGTGGGACCAAGAAAGAGAATAATTAAAATGAAGGTATCATTATTGTTTTTTTAAAGGATCTCTGTGGACAGAGGGGTCTAATTGGCAGACAAGACACATGAGGAGCATTGGCTCGTTCTCAGAGTGACTCCTCTGAAGAAGAACATGTGGGAAGCTCTGGCCTCTGGGAGCTCTTTGCTACCTCCCCAGAGTCTTTCCAAACAGATGGGAGAACAGGACAAATACCACGGGGCCGGAATCCTGGGTACACTGACATCAATCATAAGAAATGGTTGAATCTCTTAAACTCCCTCGGCGTGCAGGAGGTGGGGCAAGCATGTCATACTGTCATCGTCATTACGGCTGCTGTTATTCACATTTATCCAGTACCAACACTGTACTTAACACAGCGCAGCGCATAAAGGAAGACACAGCTCCTGCTTTGAAAATAGACATCTAGGCTCCCCTACTGGATTTCTGCCCCAGCAGGGGAACCAGGCTTCTACAATTCTGGAACGCTCCATCCTGCACTCCCCTGATACTATTTCTTCATTTGCCTTGAACAACTTCAGGTCTTCTGGAAACTGCCCAGTGTTCTGGGGTCCCGTCTGGGTTGCCTGGCCTTCAACCAGCCTCTTTGGCCAAAGTCAGGGCTCAAAGAACAGCGCAGAAGGTGGAAGCAGGCATGGGCAGGCAGATCCGGGAGGGAAGAAACGCAGGCAGGGAATGCGGAGGAAAGAAAGCACAGCTTTTTCTCATGATGGCATGAGCGTCAAATTAAATACTTCACCTCACGTCACCTCCCTGCTGTTCTAGGGGCCTTGTATCCCTTACCACTTCATTCTGCAATCTTGCGTTTTATAAATCCATGCATACACTTTAAAAATCAAGACCCACACCATAGCAAATGTTATCCGTATGAGTCTTTGGAACACGAAAGCCTTGACAAGTGTCCATGGCCATCTAAGAAATGTATAAATATTATCTATACACATTAGTTCCTCAAGCGAAGTCCCACTTCCCACTGCCAAGTGTTATTTTTTATAGCAGCTCTGAGAGATGAGTGAAGGCGTATATTTTACCAGTAAGCCACTTTTTATAGCATGGGGGAAAAAAAAGCCCCAAACACTTTTATTGCTTTTTAGCCAACAGGATATCTGAATGCAAATGAATGAATCACCTTTGTGATGATTGGCTGCCTGAGTTTCCTTGTCACACACAGAGCAGGCTCAGGGTATGTGACTTGGATCCTCATGAGTCCGGGGAAAGATAAAAGACTGGCACCACCACCAGTGAATTATGAGATTTGTCTTTATCAGTGAAAATAAGGTCATCACTGATCCCAGCCACCGACTATCATGTGTGTGTCCCATCTACTTGCCTGTGTAAATGCGAGCCAGCGCGCCGGGGTGAGCCGGAGTAGCCGGGGTGAGCCGGAGTAGCCCAGTGTATAAATTAGCCACTTTAAAAAGCTGCATTAAATCCTTAAGGTCACTGGGGTACCGTTTCATGCATTGATGTCACTCTTCAATAAAGGCTGGTCTTCTTTATTTCTGACCTACATTTCCATGACGATCTGATGGAAAAGGTACCAGAAGGACTCCTAAGTGTATCTGAAACTAGAAAGAAAAAAATAATGCATTGAACCACAGGTGGATCCCAGGTGAAAGCTAACCAGTTGTGGAACTGAGTTCCCGGTGGCTGTTTTTAAAGAGAACAAGACATGCATTCGTTCGGCATCTGTTTACAGAGCAATTGCTCTGTGCGAAGCACTGGGTAGAACTCTAAGTCCTGGGTCTTCCAAAAGCTGAGGAGAGGAGGTATGTTTTACGTGATGGAAGTTCTTTAGGAGGAGAAGGACGAAGGAAATCATGAGTATTTTCTAAAGCCCTGTTTTAGAAACTTGTTTTGGAGTCTAAGACAAGCTGACACTAAATCCTATGAAGAGTGATGTTTTTGATGGGAAGGATTGAAGGAAATAAAAGAGAAAATCCTGGAAATGGTATCTCCTCCACCTAGGCTTTGGCCTGGAATTTGCACACTGGTCTCCTTGTAGCTACTTCTCCAAAACAAGTACGCCTACTACTCGGCTGCCACAACACAGTAGACTAGGTCCACTAGGCAAATTCTCTTACTGAACAGCAACAAAGGTTGGGCCTCCCAGCAGCGGGCCAAGGGCTGGGAGGGAAAGGGTGATAAAATAGACACCAGTCTCTAACCCTCAAAATCTCACAGCTTATTTACCGAATACATGATTATTATTATCATTATTATTATTATTATTGAGGACCTACTGTATCTACCTGTCTATTTGGCAAGCTGTACTTTTCACATAAAACCAAATTTATGGGGGAAAACAACTGAGAGAGTACATTCTTGTATATACTTTAAACATCGGATCTAGACCACCATAAAATTCTATCCACACGTGTCTTTGGATCATGAAGGCACTGACCATGTCAATGGCTGCCCAATACAGAGAACCCACTCATCCATTCATTCAATGCATTTTTCACTGAAAACCTAATATGTGCCAGACACTGTTCTAAGCCTTGGAGAACAGTGAACAAAACAAAGTTCCTGTCCTTATAGAGCTTACACTGATGGGAGAGACAGACAATAAACAAACACATATGTGATGCATACCCATTTATTTGTNGCATACCCATGTATTTGTTTGAAGATTTATTTATTTATTTGAGAGAGGTGGGGAAGGGCAGAGGGAGAGAGAGCGTCTTAAGCAGACTCCCTGGGCACCTGGGTGGCTCAGTGGGTTAAAGCCTCTGCTTTCGGCTCAGGTCATGATCTCAGGGTCCTGGGATCAAGGCCCGCATCGGGCTCTCTGCTCAGCAGGGAGCCTGCTTCCCCCTCTCTCTGCCTGCCTCTCTGCCTCCTTGTGATCTCTCTCCCGCTGTGAAATAAATAAATAAAATCTTTAAAAATATATATATTTAAAAAAAAAAAAAAAGAGCAGACTCCCTGATGAGTGTGGAGCCCAACATGGGGCTCAGTCTCACAACCCTGAGGTCACAACCTGAGCCGAAACCAAGAGTTGGACTCCTAACCCACTGTGCCACCCAGGCACCCCTACACATATCCATGTATAATGTGATGAGTAGAATACAGTGGATTCTGGATCAAAACTGCCTTGGTTCAATCTCATCTCTGTCAATTACTAGCTGTAGAACCCTAGGGAAATTATTTAACATCTGGTGCCTCAATTTTCTCATCTGTAAAGTGGAGAAATTCATAGTAATAATAATAATAATTCTTAATTCACAAGGTTGCTGTTAAGATCAGTATATCAATATATGCAAAGTGTTCAGAACAGTACAAGGCTTGTAGTTAGTAGTATACGTGTATGGCAGTAATATAAATTTCCGGCTTATCAGATAGAGATAAAATGATGAATTAAAAATAAAAATATAGGGCACCTAGGTGGCTCAGTCAGTTAAGCTTCTACCTTTGGCTCAGGTCATGATCCCAGGGTCCCAGGATCAAGTCCCAGGTCAGGCTCTCTGCTCAGCAGTGGAGTCTGCTTCTCCCTTTGCCACTGGTCCTTCTCTCTCTCTCTCGCTCACTCTCTATCTCAAATAAACATATAAAATCTTTTTTAAAAATCATAAAATTAAAATAAATACGGGGCGCCTGGGTGGCTCAGTGGGTTAAAGCCTCTGCTTTCGGCTCAGGTCATGATCTCAGGGTCCTGGGATCGAGGCCCGCATCGGGCTCCCTGCTCGGCGGGGAGCCTGCTTCCCCCCCTCTCTCTCTGCCTGCCTCTCTGCCTCCTTGTGATCTCTCTCCCTCTGTGAAATAAATAAATAATAAAAAAAATCTTAAAAAAAATAAAATAAAATAAATACGTACACAAAAAGTAAAGATATAGAGATGACAGGGGGCTATTTTAAATTGGGTGGGCAGAGAAGGCCTCCCTGAAGATGGGGACATTTGAACTGAGACCTGAATGAGACAAGTGCCTTCCATGTCAGTAACCAGGGAAGGGCACTGTAGGCAGAGAGTGGTAAGCGCTAACTCCTGTTCTGGGGCCATGCTTGGGGTGACAAGAAGCAGCAAGGCACTGAAAGTGACCAAAGGAGAGACAGGAAGAAGGATGGCAGAACATGAGGCTGGTGAGGCAGCCATGGGCTACAGGCCATAGTAAGGTCTTGGATATTATTCTAAGAGCAACGAGAAGTCGGCAGAGGGTGTTGAGCAAGAGAGTGACAGAATATATATTTTAAAATCCTCTGTGTCTGATGGCGCCTCAAAAAAATTAAAAAAAAAATCAAAACAAAACTACCAAATGATCCAGCCATTCCACTTCTGGGCATATGTTGGAAAGAATTGAACACGGGGTCTTGAAGAGCAATTTGTACATCCCTGCTCATAGCAGCACTGTTCACAAGAGCTAAAAGGTGGCAGCAACCAAAGGAAGGAAATCCTGACATGCTGCAACACTGAGGACGCCCGACTGTGTGAAACAAGCCAGCCACGAGAGACAAACACTGCATGATTCCACTTACATGAGGTATCGGGAAGAGTCCGATTTATAGAAACAGAAGGTGACATGGTGGTTGCCAAGGGCTCGAGGTTGGGGGAATAGAGTTATTATTTAATGGATATAGAGCTCTGGCTTTGCTAGGTGAAAAGAGTGCTGGAGATAGGTTGCACAACAGTATCAACGTACTTAACTACCGAACTGTATACTTAAAAATGGGTTAGGACGGTGAATTTTCTCTTTTAAGTAGGCTCCACACCTAGTGTGAAGCCCAACGTGGGGCTTGAACTCACCACCCTGAGATCAAGACCTGAGCTGAGATCAAGAGTCAGACACTTAACTGACTAAGCCACCAGGCACCCATGGGATGGTGAATTTTATGGTGTATGTATTTTACAATTTTAAAAGAAATCTTCTGGGGAGCAAACAGACTGGTGGCAAGAAGGAGTACAAGGAGAGAGACCCTTCCGTTGTTCAGTTATCTGCCGCCTAACAAACTAAGCCAAAAGTTAGTGCCATAGAAGAATATCTGTGTTACCGTCACTCATGGTCGCGTAGGTCGGTTGGGTTCCGCTGGCAGGCTCTTCCGCTCCCAGTGACATTAACTGGGCTGCTGTCACAGGAGGGTACAACCGTCTGATACGTCCATGACACTTGCTCGTATTTCTGGCACCTTTGTGGGGGGCAATGAAAAGGCTGGGCTCAGCTGGGACACTGAATTTGGCCCTTTCTCCCCCTCCATGCAGTGTTGGGGCCTCTCCCCTTCTTCGTAGGACCTCTTTATGGGGCCTCATCACTGAGTCTCTCCAGCAGAGTAGCTGGATTTCTCACAGGTGGCTCAGGGCTCTCAGAAATACAGATGCCTTCTTGATGCTTAGGCCAGAAACGCACTGAATCACTTGTCCCACATTCTACTGATGAAAACGAGTCATGAGCCAGCCAGGATTCAATGTTCTAGACCCAGATGGGGAGGCCTGGTTCACTGGGAACCATCTTTGTAGACTCACTAAGTGGTTGCACCAAGTCAGGTGTGAAAAAAGAAAGGCTTAGCTCAGGACAATAACAGGGGAGATGGTGAGAAATGGTTGATTTGGGGGCACCTGGGTGGCTCAGTGGGTTAAGCCTCTGCCTTTGGCTCGGGTCATGATCTCGGGGTCCTGGGATCGAGCCCCGCATTGGACTCTCTGCTCAGCGGAGGGCCTGCTTCCCCCTCTCTCTCTGCCTGTCGATCTGCCTATTTGTGATCTCTCTTTCTCTCTCTGTCAAATAAATGAATAAAATATTTTAAAAAAAGGAAATGGTTTATTTGGGATATATTTCTAAGGTAGAATTGATAAGGTGTGCTGATGGCTCAGATATGGGCTAAAAGGAAAGAAGGTATGAATGATGAATCTAAGTTTTCGCCAAGGCCACTGAATGAGTAGTGATGTCATTAATCAGCCAGCAAAGCATCACCAAGAGCAGTGGGCTTGGAGACTTGGGGTCCCATCCTGCCTCTTTTTTAAATTATTATTATTTTTAGAAATTTTGTTTGTCAGAGAGAGAAAGAGTGAGAGAGAGCAACAGGCAGAGGGAGGAGCAGGCTCCCTGCTGAGCAAGGAGCCTGATGCAGGACTCAGTCCCAGGACCCTAGGATCATGACCCGAGCCAAAGGCAGATGCTTAACCGACTAAGCCACTCAGGCTTCCCTCTGCCTCTTTTGTTTATCACCATCTTACCTTGGGCATTCACCTCTCTACTCTCTGATCTGGAAGATGAGAATCCTAATACCTGCTCACTCTTTGTTGTAAGATCATCTTAGGATTGAATGAAATCTTGCTTTTTTAAGATTTTATTTATTTATTTGAGTGAGAGAGGATGAGAGAGAGAGAACATGAGACGGGGGAGGGTCAAAGGGAGAAGCAGACTCCCCACTGACCAGAGAGCCTGATGTGGGACTCTATCCTGGGACTCCAAAATCATGACCTGAGCTGAAAGCAGTCGCTTAACCAACTGAGCCACCCAGGAGTCCCAGAATTGAATGAAATCTTGTATGGAAGCCCAATCAAATTGAGTGTGTCAAAAAGGCAGTGGCCATAGGAAGACCACACATCCTGAAATTAAGAAATCTAGTTTCAGCCCCAGGTCCATCTTAGACTGGCTGTATGAACTTGGGCGAGTCATTGAACCTCACTCTGTTTCCTTATTCAATCACCCCATAGTGTCTGCACTGCCTGTACCAAAAGCATTTTTATGAGACTCAGCACAAAAACATGTAAAGCCTTTTTGAAAAGGCATGAAACAGCATATGGAAGGTATTATCACCACATCACTAATTACAGATCCAATATCTAGGCTTAGGGTAAAAACAACAACAACAATGAAGGTAGGGGGCGTCCACAAAATCTACCCTTTCTCATGGGACCTGGGGGTTCCAGACTTGGCTTAAGGAACAGCCAGGGGAGAATACCATTCAGGGCTGCTATGAAACACAACCCATAATTGCAAGTCAATCATACACATGGCATGAGAGTCGGTGAGTTATTCATCATAATGGAATACAGATAACAAGCTTATATTTGTAGCACTTTGACTCTGAGGGAAACTGTTTTGTTACTCTTTTTTAATACCCTGGAAAACTAAGGGGTGAAAGCAGCAGGTCCCATCACGGAAGCAAAGAAACAACAGGAGCTGAGGGAAGAAAGACCCAAATACACATCTCTCTTCAAGGGCAAGTGTGTGGCATCTGGGGCCACACCAGGTTCTGGAACCCAAGGCAAGGACGAGAGGACTGGTACTCCGATGTCCCCAGGGGCCACAGAAAGCCTTTGGGTTTTGAGGTCTCCTCTGAAAGACACCCACACACTAAGCAGCCTGGTATTCAATTTATTCTCTGTAGAAGAATAAAAGCTTGGGTCTATACAGCAAGCATATGAACCCAGGCTCTGGGGGAGTCAGGCGCGGACCGTTAAAGCACCGAACCAGCCCCTTCAGGCAGGAGAGCCCACAGAAGCTAAAGGACATGGAAAGCAGTCACTGCCTTTTAAAAGGAGTGCTTCTGTTTTCATTATCATTTAAGGCTGTAGTCAGTGTTGAACGATAATAAGAAACTGGCATGGGAAAAAAAATGCGCCCAAATCACAGGCGCACACAATAAAAATGCTATTATAGACTTTTGTGAATATAAATAGTTTTTCAAATGAGGCTGCTAAGACTGGCATCTTAGATGCTACCTGAGAAAGACATGTTTATATATTCCAGCAGTTGCGCCGGTCACCAGTCTCGGCTTTCCACCACAAAACCGGCTGGGTAATTCTTCTGGAATGAATATCAATACAGACTGGTTGTGGGGCAAAGAGGGGAGACGTGGATCGTGGATCAAAGTGGAGGGGGCACGAAGGGCAGAGAAAAAGGACTTGATGCCTGACAGAGGAAAATTGAAGAGGACAAAGGAATAGGAGGAAGAGAAAGGAATGAGGACTGCTTTACTCTGAATCCTTGGTTCCTAAGGAAGTCCAGGCGTGGCTGGGTGATGTTGTCTTTGCACTTAGCAACAATGCCAAAGAGTCTGGGTGCCATTTCTTTGCTTTCCCCCCCATTCTGGTGAAGGCTTTGCAGTAATTAACGAGTATTCAGCAGAAATATAATGATGCTACTGCTGGTAGTTCCTTTAACTAACTTACTCCACGCCCCATCTACACTTGAGCTCATAGACTCAAGAGGGCCTAGTTGAAAGGCGAGGGTCGGGGGGATGGGACGATGGTCATCATCAGAACTCCATTGTGAAGGTCAAAGCTCCTCGTGAGCAATGGAAAGTAAGCATAAGAGAGGACTTCCTGACACCTGGAGTGGTGAACCCTGGAAGCAGAGTCAAAAGAGCTTGTTGAATTTTAGAGATCCAGTGGGTCTTCCCAAAAGGTGGAGACATGGGTTGGAATAAACACTGCAAATCTTTCAAATTGTTCAGATACAAAATACTTACTCAACCAGGCAGGGTGACACGGTGGGCAGTCTGCTGGGTCAGAGTCTATTGGCCACGGGCTGGAGGAGGCATGAGGGGCTTGGTGGTCTACCACGGGCTTCAGCATCCAAAATAGGTCCCATGCGATTACTAGCATTGAGCCTGTTGAGCTTGAAATGAAGAGATAAAGGCATGCAGGTGGAAACCACCAGAGAGCAGCTGAGAATGTGGGAGCAGAGCTAGATTATCACATTGGGGGGCCCCATCAGGGCTTCAATACAGGACTCAAATTAATCTGCTCCTCTTGCCATTTCCTAGCAGAACTCCCACCCCATGTGGCTCTTTTAACCCATGGCACCCCAGCTATTCTGGTTTCTGGCTCCAAACCTACATTCATCCCTCCTCTTCCCCATTCATTGCAATCTGTCTGCCACCAAGCCCTTTAAGACTCTCCCCATCTATCCCTTCTTTTCAAGACCCCCTGGTCTAACCAAGGCTAAGCCATTTCACCTCCACAGGAACTTCCCTCTTGGTCTCGCTCCCGCTCTCATCTCCTCCTACCTCCAAACCACCCTGATATCACCTCCTGATTGATCTACTATACTACTTGGATCATATCATTCCTCTTCTCAAAAACTTTCTGGGGTCCCCACTGGCTGTACAACAAAGACCAGGATTGAGCATCCTGACATTCAAGTCCTTCCACAGTCCTGCTGTCTTATCTTGTCTGACCTAACTCTCTATGGCCCAAGCCACCTGCCATTTGCCATGTCTACTTGGTGTTTCGCCTTCTCTCTTCAGACTTGGCTCAGTCACCACCTCCCCTGCTTGGCCCTCACCTGGACCAGAAGAATATTCCTCTCTCCTGAAGGTACATACAATACACCCAGAGTCTCCACCACCCACTTGGCAATTTATGGGTCATTACCTGTGGCTTCTCTTCTACCTTACATGACACTTCACTTTATTGGAATGTTTGGTCTCTTTGTGTTTCCACTTTCTGATCAGGTTGAAAACTCTTTGGTTTGCCAGCTCTGTTCAGGTCCCACTTTCTTGTTGTCCTAGCCTAGGGTCCTGAACAGAGTAGGTGCTCACAGAATACTTACCAGTTTGAGTGGGGAAAGCCGGAAGAACATTCTCTCCAGGGAGATCTTGAAAGTTAGCTGTCTATTCTGGAAATTATAAAAAAAAGGGGGGAACTGCCTCCCAAAAAGACTCCCACCCCAGATGAGCCAACACTCCCTCCGACCCACTTCCTCTCACCTCAATGGCTCAGCTCAAATTAAGAATTCAGGAGCTTAACTGGAAACACCTGCCATGGACCATGCAGATCCCAGCAAGGAGATTCTGTAAAGATCCTGGGTTCTGACCCAATAATGATGAGGCTAGTCTGGGCTCACGACTTAGGAATCCCCACTGTCCGGGTTAGGACAGGCTCCGGCCAGCGGAGGCAGAGCACACTTGGGCTCCCACGGACGCACACACAACACTCCGGTATGCAGGCTCAGACAACATAACCATTCTCAGCAGAATTTTGAAACTTTGTTCCCGAATAGCCCATGGAATTGAATTTCTGATATCTGAGTGCATATTTGGATATGCATTTTCCATTAGGTGTTCAGGCAGACTATAAAACATCGCTGTAGAGGAGTCGCCAATTTAGGAACAGGTTGTGTGCTTCAAGTTCATTTGTTGGCTGTTTGGAACTTAGAACACGTTTTTCCCTCAAAGCAAGAGGGTACACGGGCCTGCTTAACCCGTAGTGTACTGCACTGTAATACCACAAAGCAATTTTTTACGCTTTTCATCAGGGGTTTGCAAACTCAAATGCCTGTAGTGGACAGTGGAAATGAAGAGAGTCAGGTTAGGGAAATATAGAATGGTAGAGACTGTGTTGCTCATGTTCCCATCTACAGGGAATGGCCACCCCCGCTCTGGCGGGTGGTTGCTATGGAAGAACACTTGCTCCATACAGCAGATCGGGAGAAGCCAAAAATCAACTATTTTCTGTGAAAATAGTTGGCAACTAACTTAGAGAAATTGTACACACAATGCAGATGAAACGAGTCTTATCAGTGGGCTGAAACTGGCCTGAATAACCCCCACTCAATAATGTTGCTTTTTTGGGGGGAAATTAATGTCTATAAGCCAACAGCAGAAAAGCCTTCCCCCTCTTCTGGGGAGATGGGTGATGGCTCTTCCCGGGCACTGGTCTCTGTTAAGTGTCTACCTTGCATGAGAGAAGGCTTATGTCTCCGGGGTTCTAAGAACCCACGGCTGATGTAGGGCCCCTGGTCCTAAATTTAAGCTCCCCCACTTGACTCCATTACTGAGTTTAAGGATAGGACCTTTCTACTCCTTTCTGATGTGTCAGAGACATTTGTTAATAAGGTCTATGCAAGTAGGACCTGCCGGGTTTTGCTTTTGTTGTGTTAATGGTTGTTATTCTTGCTCTATCAGTCTGACTGTGTTTTCTGACTCTAAATGTTATATATATCCACCATAGAAAATCTGGAAATTTTTCCCTCTAGAAGTAATCACTGTTCATAATGGTTTCTTTTTTTTTTTTAAGACTTTATTTATTTGGGAGAGAGAGAGAGAGCATGAGAGGGGAGAAGATCAGAGGGAGAAGCAGACTCCCCATGGAGCTGGGAGCCCAATGCAGGACTCGATCCCAGGACTCCAGGATCATGACCTGAGTAGAAGGCAGTCGCTCAACCAACTGAGCCACCCAGGCACCCTCATAATGATTTCTTGTCTTCAATCTTTTCCTTTGAATTTTTTTCATATTATACATGCAGCGTGGACTGAATGATACTCTCCCTCCTCCCCCCACAAAGAATATGTCCCCGTCCTCATCGCTGGAACCGGGGAATGTGACCTTATTTGGAAAAAGAGTCTTAAGGATTTTGAGATGAGATCATTCTGGGCAGGTGGCTCCTAAATCTAATGACAAACATCCTTATGCGAGACACACAGAAGAGGAGGAAGCAGTGAGATCGTGGAGGCAGAGATTGGAGTGACGTGGCCACAAGTCAAGGAATGCCAATAGCCACTAGCAGCTGGAAGAGGCAAGGAACGGATTCTCCCGAGAGCCTTCAGAGGGAGTATGGTTTTGACAGATTTCGGACTGCTGGCCTCCAGAACTATGAAAGAGTACATTTCTGTTTTGCCAAATGTGTGGTAATTTGTTAAGATAGCCCTAGGAAACTAATACAACAAGTAATACATGAATAAATGGATGTAATTAATTCAGACAATGCAGGATTATGTAAAGTGAAAAGGGTGATAGTCCCCTACACACCACACAAATCCCCCTGTATTCCCCGTGAATAGTAATTGTTTGGGAACAGCCCTTCTAGGCCTTTTTCTATGCACTTAAATGCACACACACAAGCACACATGCACAAACACATACGCACAAACACATTTATATATTTTTGTGTGTTTAATTTTTTTTTATTTTTTTTATTTTTGTGTCTTTTAAAATAAATAAGGTCATGGTATTTGGCTACTTGCTCTTTTTCAAATTCAGTATTTCTTGGGGATATAAGCATGTCTGTACATAAAGATCTGACTTAGCCTTCTCAGCGACGCCAATATATTCTATGAACATCGCCTATGTCACTGTTTTCACTGATTCTGAACTTATTGATGTCACCATATTACAGTGATAAACCCAGGTTGACTCTCTTCACTTGGCTATAATAGAATTTATTTCCCTCCTTCACAATTGTCACCTTAAAACATGTACGTGTGTGTGTCTGTCTGTCATTTGTTCCATTCTGGCTCTCTATCTCTTGTCATTGGAATTGAGTGTGACCAAGTGACTGGTTTGGGCTAATTATATGTTAGCAGAAGTCACATGCATCGTTTTCAACCAGAAGCTTTAAGAGCAAGCACACAATTTGTCTGATTCTTTTTCTCCTGCCGACCAATTGCGGAAGCACTACGGGGAGGCTCCATCAGCCTAGGTCTCTTGGTAAGGATGACACAGAGCGGAGGGACATATGATGTGAACAAAAAAATAAACCTTTTTCACTCTAAACCACTGAGATTGGAGGGGTACTTGTTACCACAGCAGAACCCAGACAATCATAACTGATTTTACACATATGTGATGTCCATATCATATATGTGACATATCTATCCTATATATTCGTATATATATCTTATCCTTCTAAAATTGAAGAAAGAGTAAAACGAGTAGCTTTAAAGAGGAAAGAGTGGTTTTTTATAGTCTGCTCAGTAGTAATCAACGATATGACTAATAATACATTTCTACCTCCTGTTTAAGTTATTTATCCTTTTTGCATTTTCACCAAGATGATGAATTGAGTGCCAGTGGAAATGAAACATCATGTTTTCAATATCATGACTGTCACACTAGCCATAAACTAACAAATGTATTTGGTGGATGGGGGGGGTCCACGGCCTTGCTTTTAAGTCTGTAAATGCCACTATCCTCCGTGTCTACTAATGAGGCAACGGGTTTCAGGTTATTCTCTATGGTTTCATGTACATTTGAAATAACAGTGCTCTGTGGGCTCGAAGAACAGCCCTTCTCTCTTGCCTCTGGATGAAGGATTGGCAGGTGCTGCTCGTTTCAGGGAGGGAGGAAGTGCTTTTCTCTGATCAACAGTGATGCCTCAAGCTGATTAAAGAACATTGTTTGTGGAACTGGAAGAGGATCAAAACGCCCTCAGTTCTCCAAGCCAGAGAAGATAAGGCCTTGAAGGCTAAAATGGTAAATATAACAAGAGCCTTATAGTTCCAATGAAAGATATTGAAGATCCAAGCCTCTTCTCTCCTGGGCAGAAGAATATTTTTTAATGATATCTCTTAAAATATCACATTTAACAGAAAAAAAAAAAAGGAAAAGAAAACCTCCTGCTTTCCCCCATCCAAACACTGCAATCAGAGAAGCTTCCTTAATCATGGCTCTGACCCCATCACAATTCTACATGGAAACAAGGCAGCAAATACTGGCCACCTCCACCCTCCCGGGTTTGACGATGCCGGCGAGCTGCGCAATGAAGGACGCCCATGATGATGACATTTTACATTTAAAATTCAAATCTTTAAAAAATGCCAGAGCCTCTAGCACCTGTCACAGTGGAGTTTTAAGAGAGGATCCTAATCTGGGGGATACAACGTCATTCCTCTTAGGTAGGAACTAAGGGGGAAATAGAAGAAGATGGTTTTTACCCACACCACCCCCCAGACATACCGCCCTCTCCACGCTGATCCTGTGTTAGCAGAAGGGGCTGGATTCCGTGCAGTGATTCCTGGGAGAATCCCAGGCCCAGTGTAAACAGGTGCTACTTAAGACTAATGGAAAGTGGGTTTATATAGGTGGAGTTTTTCCCTCCTTAGCTTAACTAACCAAGCCAGCATTGCATTATCTCATTAATTTTTGTATAGCTCTGGATCACAGTCTTGGTTCTCTTACTTTTTTTTTTTTAAAGATTTTATTTACTTATTTGTCGGAGAGAGAGCACACGCATAAGCAAGGGGAGCAGCAGGCAAAGGGAGAAGCAGGCTCCTGCTGAGCAGGGAGCCTGATGCAGGACTCGATCCCAGGACCCTGGGATCATCACCTGAGCCAAAGGCAGACGCTTAACCGACAGAGCCACCCAGATATCCCCTCTTACTTCTTTTTTAAGAACATCATCTATGCTGCTCTCAGATACTTAATACCATAGTTTTAAATTGAGCTCAAATGTTTATTATATGTCATTATGGTAATGCTAGGGTCTGAAAGTTTGTGCCCTTCCAAAATTCATGTGCTGAAATCCTGATCCCCAAGGGTGATGGTACTGGTGGTAGGTGGGGCCTTTGGGAGGTGCTCAAACCATGAAGTTAGGACCCTCATGAATGGGGTTAGTGCCTTATAAAAGAGGCTCCAGAGAACCGGCTACCCCCTTCCACCCTATGAAGCTACAGGAAGTCTGCAACCCAGAAGAGGGAACTCGCTGGATCATGCTGGCTCCCTGACCTCAGACTTCCAGCCGCTAGAGCTGTGAGAAATAAATTTCTATTGTTTATAAGTCACTCGGTCTGTAGTATTTCACTGTAGCAGCCTGACTAAGACTGGCAGGCAGAATTCCATGATGGTCCCCCAGGTTGCTGTGCCCTGGTGCACACACACCTTCTCCACGTTATTCAAACTCTAATATAGATGCTGCTGTGAAGGGGTTTTGCAGAGGCAATTAAGTTCCCAAAGCCGTTGACTTAAAAGTAAAAGATCATCCTCAGGTTGGGCCTGATGGAATCAGGTGAGCTCTTAAAGGGCCTGGGTCCTTCCAGTGAGAAGACAAAGTGTGAGAAGGCGTATGGAGAAGCCACATGGCCAGGAGCTGCTCTGGCTTCAGCCCTTCAACTGCAAGCCCCTGAATTCTGCCAACAACCACCTGAGCTTGAAAGAAGAGCACCGCCTCCCCCCCACCTCCAGAAAGGAATCGGCCTAGCTGGCACCTTAATGTCAGTCTTGTGAGATCCTCAGCAGAGAACCTAATTCAGCCAAGCCCAGACTTCTGACCTGCAGAAACTGCGAGATAATAAATGAATGTGTTTTTTTCCAGTTGCCAAGTTCGTGGTTAATTTGTTAGATGGCAATGGAAATCGAACGCAAGCAGATAGAGCGAGTTTGCTCAGGTCTAAAATGCAAAGGAACTTAAGCACAAATATAATTTTAACTTTTAGCCCTTGTGCTTCTCCCTTTAGAACCAGATGCAAACATGTAGTTTCATATGCCTTTTCTTTATTAAATAATGAGGGTTAAATCGAAATATTTAATACTTTGTTTATGCTTATCCCAAACCTGGAAGGCTTCCTGGAGGCTATGGTCATTGCTAAGTACTTTTTATTCTCTTTTCCACAACCTTTCTATTGTAATTAGAAGGCTTTGAATTCTTTCAAAATCCAACCTTGTAAGGATAAGGACAAATTCAAACATATGCAGCAACAAAACAGTAAAATAAACAGGAAAACTCCTTGTAGTACATTCATCCAATGAAATAACTATATACTATGACTGGTATTCCACTGGTAATAATAATCCTACAAGATGGATGAAAATTTAATTTCATCAAGTAACATCAATACAAAACAAAAATAAATGACAAATGGTAATGTTTCTATTTTTGAATTATAAATGGCTATCCATATAACTGAATTTTTTTCTAGTCCGCTTCGAGACATAATGGATTTTCTTTTTTTTTCTGTATCAATCGATGAAGCTTAGTTTCTAATTAATTTCAGAGCATCCGGACCTTTGAGCTCCTTGAATAAAGGTATTGCTTAATACAAGGGTTCTTGCTTGTTTATTTTTTGTCTCAAATAATTTAACACATTTTAATGGTGGTATGTGAAAGGCCAAATTTCAACTACTCAGATACCAACACAGAACGGACTTCAGCTGAAGCACCCTCCACTCCCGCCCCCCGCCAAAAAAAAAAAAAAAATCAATGAAACAGCGCCCCTTAGTGGTAGAAGAACAAAATTGTCGGTAGGTTAACAGTACAGTAAAAATCTTGCTGAGATAAAAATTGGTAAGTACAAAATAATTTTCTCTTTAAAAAATTAGAAAGAGTAAAGCAGAACACTTTAGAGCAATTATTGCAAAGTGGATTATGGGGAGTCACAGGGTGTTTTGAAAGCCAAAAGGGAGCCATTGTATCTGCTGGGAAAAGTGAAAATCAAAGATTAACAGCCTTGAACATATAGGGAATTGAATTATCCCTAATACAAGCAGCAGAGTGATCTCAGCAGCCATTCGTCCTCCAATGACTCTTCTGCTGAGGTGGAGCGCAAATGAAAGTAAACTGATTCTTCAGACAAATGGGATAATTTTAAACACTTCCATGACCCTTTAGAATTGTTGACTCATTAATACCAATACCCAGAAACATCTGTCCTGCTAGCCATATTTTATAGTTGAAATCGCTAAGACTCAGGGAAGATAGGAAAGTAGTAGGGTCATTATTTGAACATCCTTGTTTCCAATTCCCTAAACCTAAAATAATTGGGTTCATCCATGGTCCACTATATGGAATGCACCCCATTCTGTAACTCTCCCCATTTACTAGCTTAAAAGTGGTATGGCTGAGTTATTACCACTTTCCCTGTGTAGCCCAACCACTTGGGTTCTAAGTCTGCCTTTACCATTGATCAAGTGTGTGCCCTAGGGCAATTATTCAACCCTTGTATACTTCAAGGTCCTCCCTTATAACATGCAGCTGATAACAGAATCACAGTTGAGGCTTTTTTTTTTTTTTTCAGATTAAATGAGAAAACAGGAAAAGTGCCTTGAGCAGAGCCTGGCACCCAGTAAAAGTTTGAGAAATATCAGCTGTAATTAGCTGACACTGTATAGATTGACAAGCTCTTCAAGAAGTTGCAAACATTGAGTTATATTTAAAGACTTCTAGGGGCACCGGACCAGCTCACTGGGTAGAGCGTGTGACCCTTTGATCTCAAGGTTGCAAATTCAAGCCCCACACTGGGTGTGGAGATTACTTAAAAATAAATAAATAGGGGCGCCTGGGTGGCATATTTGGTTAAGCATCCAACTGTAGGTTTCAGCTGAGGTCATGATCTCAGGGTTGTGAGACAGACGGGCCCCCCCCCCCCCCCCGTTGGGCTCCATGCTGGGCCTGGAGCTTGCTTAAGATTCATTCTCCCTCTCCCCTCGAAAATAAATAAATAAATTTTATAAATAAATAAATAAACATTTCCCGGATGCATACCAACAATGGTAAATTACTTAGAAGGAATAAATGTTGGATATAAATTGAACTTCAATGTTTTCACTTGGCATACTTCAGAATTGGTGGACTGTGTTGCAACGAGCATGTTGTACTATTTTAATTTTAAATAAGTAAAGACAGAATATTTCAAAGCCCACTTCAGGAATCCCCTGAGCCCTTGGAGGTCACCCTCCAGAATTTCTTTTATACATTTAACCTCCCTATTCCCTTAGCCCTTTGTAAAAGATGCCCCACCCTCTCCAGGCTAACCTTTTGATGAGACCTTTTGATTACAATCCAGTGGTTGCTGATGTCTGCACTCCTGGAGCGCATCTGCAAAAAGGCATGCAAATATGGCAAGCTCCTGCAGTGTAAGCATGCTGGGCTCAGCTTGAAGAAGACCACAGTCATGCGCCAGGTAAACCGAGCCACAAGCAGAGATTTCCATCAGCAATAGAGAGCTGAAAGCTGTCACAGCGTTCTGCTATCTGGGCACCAGGCTGTCCATCAGCACTTGGATTGACAAGGAAAGGGAAAACAGAAAAGAGAAGCAAGCCCCAAGCATCCCTCCCAGTGTGGCACTGCTGTGGCACTGTAGCCCAGCCCCAACCACTGCCCCGAAGACTACTGCTGCTCTCAGACCTCCTAGAGGAGTGTACAATTCATAACTGCTGTAGAATCCTTGAGCAGCTTCCCGAGGGTGTTTAATGTCCAATGAAAGGTTGTTTAAACAATGAGGCAGCTCTTCAGCTAGTTTCTTAATCTGCTTTGTAAAGTTGGAGAGTATTAGGGTAATGCTAGTTGCTATAACAAAATTTCATTGCTCCCTTACAAGAGTGCCCTGTGGATGCTCCTGGATTGGAGAGGCAGGAGTCTGCTCTGTACAGTACTTACAGGACCCAATCTGGGAGGATAGGAGCGGGTCTTCTGTCTTCAATACTGGTTTCCAAGATCCCCTGGCCTTTGGCATCCAGCTGGTAGAACAGGAAAGAGGAGTGTTGGGCGCCTGGGTGGCTCAGTGGGTTAAAGCCTCTGCTTACGGCTCAGGTCATGATCTCAGCATCCTGGGATCGAGGCCCGCATCGGGCTCTCTGCTCAGCAGGGAGTCTGCTTCCTCCTCTCCCTGTCTCTCTGCCTGCCTCTCTGCCTACTTGTAATCTCTCTCTCTGTGTCAAATAAATAAATAAATAAATAAATAAATAAATAAAATTTTAAAAAAGGAAAGAGGAGTGTTCACGGGAGGTTTTTATGGGCTAGGCCTGGAAATGGTGCTGTTACATTCTGTGGCCATATCTATCTATGTGCAAAGGAGGTTGGGAAATGTGGTTCATCTGTGTGCCCAGAGGAAAAGAGGACATGAGTTCAGTGAACAGAGAGCCAGTCTCTATAGAAGAAGCCACACATTTACCTTGAAGGGTTGTGATAAGGATTAAAGATGATGTGGGAAGGTGTGCTTGGCTCATTGACTACTAGGGAGGAGAGCAGGGATGTTAAAAAGAGGTAAGCGGTAGGATGCCCAAGCAGGTACTAGATAGTGGGATGAGCTGGAGGAGTCACAGTCACAAGGTTAAGGTGATAGCAGAGCAGACTGAATTAGGGCTACGGGGTTTGAGTTGGGGGTACTCGGGTAGTCACTAATGCTGCCCACCAAAGAGTTTCAGTGCTCTGCCTTGGAACTACAAGGTAGGAATGCACAATCCCCTCCCTTTCACCCACCCTCACCCCCTACCCTGCACCACCTTCAATCCTCTACTTCTCCACCCACCATCCCTCACTCCCACAGGACTCCACCCATGTTGCTGAAGGTGTGGTCATGTGACCAGTTCCAGCCAATAGACAGAAAGGACATGTATCACTTCTGAATTGAGTTTTTAATTGCTGGTGTAAAGCAGTCCAGAGGGCTCTTTTCCCTTTGCCAATGAACAAAAAACAGTATTCTGGAGAGGACTGGTTCCATCAGCCTGGGGCCAGGAGGGCAATGCAGAGTGGAACCTCTCAGCACTCAGGTAATATCTTGTGTTGTTTTAAGTCATTAGGAATTGTGAAGTTGTACATTACTGCAGCATAACATATTTATTCTGACTGATACAGAAACCTTTTTCCAGGCAAGAGGCATCGGATAGTCTGTGAACAAACAAATCAACAAAAAGTCATTCTTCTCCATTTTAGATTAGTTCCAAGAATAAAGGGATCTCACTTTTAAGGACATAATTGGTATATTATTGCCTCAATACAAGCAAAGGAAGTGCTTTATAGGCTTTGCGTTATTTTAAATATTGATAACATCAACTTTCAAGAGAGTCCCAGATACACTCTCTTCCTTAAAAATATCACTAGTCCCAATTTAGAAGTTTATTTTTTTCCCAAAGATTTGATTTAATTTTCAGAGAGAGAGAGAGAGAGAGAGAGAGGTAGAGAGAGAGCACAAGCAGGGGGAGCGGCAGGCAGAGGGAGAATTCTTCCCACTGAGCAAAGAGTCCAATGTGAGACTTGATCCCAGGACCTTGAGATCATAACCTGTGAACCGAAGGCAGATGCTTAACCAGCTCCGCCCCCTAAGAATCCCTAGGGAAGTTTAAAGCTACAAAATGCTAAAGAGAGATGTTAAGGACATACTATTTATTAGAAGTAAAAGAAAAATGAAAATGGGAGAAGTATGGAGGGCATTGTGGGCAGCTGTCTTAAGTATTTTTCTGTAGGGCACAAATTTGGGGCTTGCCTGTCCTCTGCGATGTCTAGAACTGACCTCCTGAATTATGGAGGGGCCCCTGCACTCTTGGTTGCCTATGAGTCCTCCTGGTGCTCTGCCCTGTGGACAACCCCTGCAATGTCCTCCTAACTCGTGCAGTGCCATTTTGATCTTATTCGCTTATCCCACACTGCAGATAACTTGACATAAAAATATGATGAGTGACTCACTTTAATATATTCCCCTAGAGTAAACGAAGCAATCCAACAAGACACCTAGCTCTGCTTGCTTCAGCATAATGATGTTAAAAACAAACAATCAACCAACCAACCAACCACAGCCCCAACATGGACTCAATTGTCCCCATGACAGCAAATCAAGATCCTAACTACAGTTTCAGACTGTCCTGGGAACATGACCTTTAACTAGTCAATCTGGAATCACCTGATCAGCACTAGTAAGGGGATCTTTGATACTAGCTTGATTCCAAGACACCTAAAAACTTAGCAGAAGAAAGAAGGAGGAGAAGGAGAAAATGGGTCTTTAAATTCTAAAAAGTTGAACGTACCCACTTTCCAGCACACCTATCTATCTCCTGTCTAAGAATTATAGTTGTGGAAGCTGTGGATATCTACAAAAATGGCAAAAATCTCACTACAAACAAACTAGAATGACATGGCCATTATGGGGAATGCTCTAATTAGACGAGATCCTTCATTTAAGAAGTATACTTGAAAGCCAGTGTTCCTGAATTAAACAAATAGAACGGGATACCTATTTTAACTGGTATATAGAAGCTTTCAAAAGTCCTCAAGATTTCAAAATTGCTTCATTAAAAAATTCACGGCAAAAGGTTAATGAAAGATTAAAGACACGAGAGGTACCTCTGATGTGACTCCTACTGCCCACTTCTGCCCTCATTTACCTGAGTACTTATGTTCTACTAATTCTCTATCTGAATTACTTTTCCACTCTAAAGAGACTATTCAACAGTTCCCCTTTACGATAAAGCCAACTGGGATTTCAGGCCATCCTCCTTAGTTATCTCTCACTCCTTGGTCAAAGGCTGAACTAAAGGCCACAGTTAAAGAAATTTCCCAACCCTAGGGAAGATCCCCAAATGGTTTTTGAAAAATTTAGAGCATTCTTAGGGTCTATGACCTGGGTGGCCACATCTTTATGAGCTTGTACCCATGTTGGTAGGACCTAATGATGCCCAAAAATGGACACAGAAAGCAAAAGGGCAAAACCTCAAGGATGATATTCAAGATCCTCAATCTTCAATATGTTCCCCTCATGCACCAGAAAACGCTTCCAATGCTCAATGCTTGCAAAGTAGATATAAGCCATTCCTAGGGGTGCCGGGCTTGCTCAGGCTGGGGTACATGAGACTCTTGACCTCAGGGTTGTAAGTTGGAGCCCCACGTTGGGTGTAGAGATTACTTAAAAATAATAAAAAACCAAAATAATAATAATAAATCTAGGGGCACCTGAGTGGCTGAGATGGTTGAGCATCCAACTCGATTTCAACTCAGGTCACAATCTCAGGGTCCTGAGATCAGGCCCATGTCAGGCTCTGCACTGGGCATGGGGAGTCTCTCTCCTTCTCCCTCTGCACCTCTCCCCATCTCTCTCTCAATAATAATAATAATAATAATAATAATAACACATTTCTTAAAAAAGCCGTTCCTAGAGTCTTCCCTGGCCACATCAATTGGTTTATTATTCAAACATGCAAACAAAAGAAAGATGAACCTGTGTCCACCTTGAAAACCCATCATAGAAGCTGTCTTCCTACAGCCTCTAGGTTCCATGCAATAAACTAGGTCACCCAACCTGTTCTAGCTCCCCTATTTATAAATGGATTATCTCTTGAGATTAGTGGATTGATAAAAAGGCAGAAAATAGGATGGGAAGCCACCAGTCGGACTGACATCATGACGACAGCTGAGCACTTTGAAAAGACTTTGAAGCAAGACCATAAAAAAGTTCACTGAACTATACTGGCCTTATGGCTACAACAGCTCCAAGGCCAGAGACTTAAAATGATTCCTGGATCTCCAGCATTACACTTTTCTAGGGGTCCATGATCAAAACCCTGGCCCGGAAATCAGTGTCTCTACTGTAATCAAGTGGGACACTGGAAAAGAGATTGTCCTCCAAGGCCCAGTACAAATTCTTCCACAGCAACTCAAATGCCTTCATATCTGCCCCCAAAGGCGGCCCCCAGATGGTCCCTGCCCAGAGTAGATGGGACTCCGAGGGACGCTCCAGGAAACTGCTACCACTAATCCCCTTAAACAACCTATGGGAAACTAAAATTAAAATTAACGGGACATCTTGCCAAATTCTGGTAGCCACAGGACTACACCTTCTATTTTAAACCCCACTCTCATAGGAGAGCAAATCCCTCAGAGTGAAAAGAAGGTTTCCATAGGAAGGTTATCTAATAAAATTCAGAGTTTCTATCTCGAGCAGTACAAATGACTCTGTGACCTTTCACTGAAAAACATTCCTTTTTGTTGTGTGATACAGCCCCAGTTAATCTATTAGGTAGAGATCTCCTTTCTAAATTAAAAGGGATAATATGTTTTGCCTCTAATGGAGACCTCACCTTAGAATTTCCTGACTGACCTGAGCCCGATATTTTATGTTCCCTACAATGTCCTTGACACAGAAGAGGAAGAATTTCAACAAAGTCCCCTGATTTAATCAAGGTGACCAAAAATCTGTGGGCTTCTGCTTTTTTATATAATGATTTTATTATTTTAGGGAGAGGAGTGAGTTAGCACAAGTTGGGGGAGGGACAGAGGAAATCTTAAGTGGAATCTCAAGCAGACTCTGCACTGAGTACGGAGCCCAACGTGGGGCCCTGAGATCATGGTCTGAACCAAAATCATGAGTCGGATGCTCAACCAACTGAGCCCCCCAGGCACCCACCCCTCTAGAATAAAAAGTTCAGTGCCTATAAAAATTCAGATAGCCATAACTAAACCTCTTCCCAAGTGGCCTCAGTATCCATTAAAGTTTGAGGCTACACAAAGCCTCATATAAACAGTAGAAGACCTAATCATTCTTTGTCCCCGCCTCTGTAACATGCCCATCTTGCCAGTGCAGAAACCTTATGAGGACTTGAGATTTGTCCAGGACTTGAGAGCTATTAACAAGGTAGCTATTCAGGGCCTGTGGCTGAGTCTGTCATTAGAGCATATGAATGATTCTTGCTCTTGCGGTTGTGAGTTCAAGTCCCATATTGAGTGTAGAGATGATTTAAAAATAAAATCTTAAAACACACACACACACACACACACACACACACACACACACGATATTCCGTGTTGCTCAGTTTTTCCAAGCCTGAACACCCTTTTATAGCAAGTTCTACCTGACTCAGGGTGATTCACTGCTATAAACCTTTGTGCATCCCTAAAGTCCCTAACAGCCACTTGCCTTTACTCCTACTCTTTAAAGTGAATGCATTTCTAGGCCTGGCTGGCTATTGCAGACTACGGATTCCAAATTTTTCTCTATTGGCTTCCCCACTCTATGAGCATACCGAAATTTCAGTCCCTGAATGCCTCCCTTGAGAGGATAAACATGAGTAGGCCTTTCTAAAATGAAAACAGGTAAAAAAATTAAAAAATAAAAATAAATAAAAAATAAAAAATAAAACGAAAACAGGTACTGCAAGAACCGCATGTCTTGGAGCTACCTGACTATTCAAAATCCTTCTCCTTATTTGTGCATGAGAAACATAGGCCCGGAAATGCTTGTGCAAGAACATGGCAATGAACACAGACCTACTGCCTCAGAGGGCATACAGCTTGACTCAGTTGCTCTGGTCTGTCCCAAATGCCTTAAGGCTACAGTCCCAGCTACAAAGTTGGTAGAAGCCATAGGAAATGACATTGATTTGTGCACTTCACATACTGAATTGACTCAGCATTTCTGTGCGAGCCGAGCCGTGCAGACTCCTCCTCCGAGATCCTTCTGCTTTCGCCACCTAATTTGCATCTTAAATGTTGCAACATCCTTAATTCCTCCACTCTACAACCCCTGCCTGATGGAGGTGAGCCCCACGACTGTGAGCTAATAATGTCCCATTTCGTGAAACCACATCCTGATTTACAAAACACCACTTTGACTAATCCTGATCTAATTTTGGGTGATGAGTCACACTATAAAAATGAGAAAGGGATTTTCCAAGCTGGTTATGCTGTTGTTATCCAATAGGAGCCACTTGAAAGCGATAAGCTCCCACGAGCTAATTCCAGCGGGCAAAGCTCCGTGCCCTTACTGGAGCATGCCAGTTATCATCAAAAGGATGAGTTGTTAATATTTATGCTGATAACCGGTATGCCTTGGGGGTCATCCGTGATTTGGAGACGTTATGGAAACAAAGGGATTTTCTTACATCCGCTGGGACCCCAATCAAAAGTGTACAACAAATAAATGACTTCTTACTGCTATTCTCTTATCTTCTGAAATTGCTGTCATCAAAATTGAGGCTCACACTAAAAAGACAGAACCTAAGCATCAGGGAAATGCCCTGGCTCACTCTCTTGCAAAGGCAGTAGCAACAGCTGTAGATGAAGTCCATTCTGCTCCTGACCCCTCCTTGCCAGACTTTTGCCATCTTGATGTCCTCCTTGTAACGTGGCAACAGTCTGCTCCTGAATCAGAGACCACAATGGGTAAACAAGCACCCAAGACAGCCGCTTGGTTCTTCCCCCCCTCCCTGACATAGCTCATTTTCCTGTTTTTGCATTCCTTTACCTGTTATGGAGCAATTAAGGTGATTCATAGTGTAACTAAATAGTTGTGGACTTTACCACTTGTGGACCTTTACCACCAATGCCTGACCGGTCAGATCCATAATCCTGGGGAAATCATGTTTATTCCCAGAGGCCTCAAAATTGCCCCCAGTACCCTCTGAGCGCCCACAGCTGGACATCATTCGACCACCTAGTATGGGTTATCGGTATGTCCTTGTTATTGCCTGTGTGTTTTCCGGATGGGTTGAAGCCTCCCCCTGCCACAGGGCCGATGCCCTTACGGAGGCAAAGAAATTACTGGAAAACATGCTTCCCACTTGGGGTACACCTTCCACAATCTCCAGCGATCAAGGCACCCACTTCAGTTGGCAAATCTACAAGCTTTAACAAAAATCTTACAAACTTCTTGGAATTATCACAGTCCCTTGAATTATCAATCATCAGGCAAGGTCGAGAGAACAAACGGGATCCTCAAACCTGACATCTCTAAACTCAGGGCACCTGGGTGGTACAGTTGCTTGTGTCTGTCTCTTGTTTTCCGCTCAGGTTGTGATCTCAGGGTTGTGAGATTGAGCCCCGTGTCAGGGTCTGTGCTGAGCACAGAGTCTGCTGAAGATTTTCTCTCTCTCTCTCCCTCTGCCTATCCCCACCATGCTCTCTAAATAAACAAATCTTTTTAAAAAATCTTAACTTGCTGAAACTACTAGACTCTGTGGACCTAAAGTATTGCCTCTGCTCCTTCGGACTATTTGTAGACCTCCTTTGGGAAACAAACTCACTCAGCATAAGACGGTTACCAGCCAACCAACATCTATTGGATACAACTGTTTGCTGATCCCTTGTTTTCTCACGCTAGTATGACCACTTACTATAAATCTTTAATGTCTTATGCCAAAGCCTGTCATCA
This sequence comes from Ailurus styani, assembly GCA_002007465.1. Lineage (NCBI taxonomy): Eukaryota > Metazoa > Chordata > Mammalia > Carnivora > Ailuridae > Ailurus > Ailurus styani. The sequence continues at coordinate 4,038,658 of LNAC01000018.1, read as the reverse complement.
ACAAGTTAAGGAACTTTCCTAGATCCCAATTCAAAGGGTCCTCTTGGCCACAGTCTGGAGCCTGCTGACTGTCTTCAGAAGAAGACAGCTCTTAGGACGCCTGGGTGGCTCAGTTAGTTGGGTGTCTGCCTTTGGCTCAGGTCATGATCCCAGGGTTTTGGGATCGAGCCCTGCCCGCATCGATGCTCTTTGCATAGGGGAGTCTGCTTCTCCCTCTGCCTGTTCTGCCTACAGTTCTCTGTGCTTCCTCTCTCTCTCTGACAAATAAATAAATAAAATCTTTTTTAAAAAATTAAAAAAAAAAAAGAAACAGACAAGCTCTTGACCCCTGTTGGAAGGGACCTTCCCAAGTGCTCCTTATGCTGCTGTGAAACTAGAAGGCGTTGAGCCTTGGGTGCACACCTCACAGGTAAAGAAGGCCCCACCTTGCAGATTCTGGAAACCTCCAAATCAAATTGGTGAGGAAGACAAGTAGTGACATCAAGGTAGGCTGCTTCCAAGATGCCAGATCAAGACTTCATACTTTTTTTTTTTTTTTAAGATTTATTTATTTGAGAGACAGAGAGAGAGTGGGGCAGTAGGGACGGGGGTGGTGGAGAGGCAGAGGGAGAGAGAAAATCTTAAGCAGACTCCATGCTGAGCAGGGAGCCCGATGCAGAGTTCAACCTCACCACCTTGAGATCACCACCTGAGCCAAAATCAAGAGCTGGACAATTAACCAACT